>JABCKW010000130.1:0-21420 GCA_014824385.1 Fusarium cyanostomum | reverse complement strand
CCCCCAGGAGGTCTTCCTGCGCGCCCTGCAGCTGGAGGACTGCCCAACAGAGTATGTCTGCCCGCCAAAGGAGCGCTTTCAGTCGCGACAACGAGAAATCTTAACAGTGTCTGATTACTCTTGCTAGGGCGCTCTACTATCCGATATCCACAAAGGCAGAGCTCTCAAGAAGGCTGTCACCAATGATCGCTCGGCCCCCGTGGTCGCCACCACTTCAAGCTCATCAGGCCCTCCGGTTGGAGGGGCGCCTCCTGTCCCAGGCTTGGGTGGTGCCCCCAACCCCCCAGGAGGACTAGCACCGCCAGTTCCGGGCAATCGAGCGAGGAGCAACAGTGATCAGGGGTCTCGCGATACGGCGACAGGAGGCGTGGACTCTGCGCCGCAGCTGGGTGGCCTTTTCGTTGGCGGGATGCCCAAGTTGAAGAAGAGTAGGGGAGGAATCAACACGGGTGCCAACCGCGACTCTTCGTACCTATCAGATCCCGAACCAACAACGTCCGCACCGAAACCTCCGGCTTTCTTAGCACCGAAACCCCCTCCAGGGGCTGCCCCAGCGATTCCTGGCCGACCTCCGATACCGCCGCCCGGAGGAGCAGCGAACTTGAGGAAGACGACGCCGATAGGATCCAAACCTCCGCCTCCTCCTATAGGGAAGAAGCCACCCCCTCTGCCAACGTCGCGGAAGCCTTCGTCCATGTCCTTGCCACCGTCCGTGCCAGCAGCGCCCGCTCCTCCTCCGCCTCCACCACCGATGTCTTCTGCGCCAGCTCCCGCCGCACCTCCACCACCTCCCCCTTCTGCGGCGCCTCCTCGTCCGAGTCCATCACCAGCGCCGCGGTCACAGCCTCCTGCACCTCCGCCTCCGCCTCCACCACCTCCGCCTGCGTCATCTCACTCAACACCCTCACTTGCCGCACAAGCTGCTATCCGCGCTGCTGGACAAGCATCTCCGAGCTCCGCGCCACCTCCACCTCCTCCACCCCCAGCATCAGCACCAGCGCCTCCAACGGCGCCCTCACCGCCGCCGCCGCCAGTAACGCGTTCTCGCGGCTCATCCCTTCGCCAGTCCATGTTGGATCCCAGCATGTTCACCTTGACGGCCAATGGCGCCAAGTCTCCCAGCCCCACAATGAATTTACCCACACAAACCCACGGCAGTACCGGCGGTACACGTATGGTGATCAATGACCCTAGGTGGCACTTTAAGGATGAAGGTTTATTCCCTAAGCCAAGAGATTTTGTAGGCGGTATTAGAAAGTACAGAGCGGGAAGAGGGAGCAGTGTGCCGTTGGACTTGAGCACTCTGTGAGACCTGCTATACTTGAGCCAATGACCGGTTACTTTTTACTTGACGCTGCAAAGTTTTGTCGTCTCGAGCTGTAACACTCATGGGTAGATATCTGATAGTTTCGTGGAATTCGAATAGATTGGAAATGTTAGAATAAATCTAATGTGATGGTGATAGTATGTGACCATGAGGATCACGGTGTCACCATAGCACATTGAAGGTTCTATTCAATCGTATATGAAATGCCATGCCTTCTGGCATATATAGTACAGTTGAGTTACATCGCCCTCCAGGTAGTGTACAGTTATACTGCCAAACGTCATAAGCTTTACATAGACTTGAGGTAGTTCGACTCCTTGATCTTGGCCTTCCTCTCCTTGCGCATCGCCTTCCTGAGCTCCTCTCTCTTCTGAGCCGCCTCAATGTTGTGGTCGACGCCCTGGTTCTCTTGGCCGAGGATGTTGACGGATTGGTGTTGCAGGGGTACCTTGGGGGCGAGGGCCTCGAGGTTACCCTCAGCCAGGAGTTTGGCCTCGAGAGTCTTCTGGCGCTTGGCTGCTAGTTTTCGCTGCTTCTTCGATTTTGCTGTGATTGACTGTTAGCAAGAACTGGCTTGGTCTCCGTAGCCAAGGGGGTACCGCAACGTACAGAACTCGTCTCCAGCATCTGCGTCCGCCGAATCGGTGCTCTTCTTCAACACATCCAGGCACGACCACAGCCACTCTGGGTACTCGTCGTCCTTTTTTGCAACGGGGTCCTGGCCGCCCTTGGTGTAGCTCAGCCCCTTGAGCACGGTGCCAGCCGGGCAGGACGACCGCGCAGCGGCAGCGTCCTGGAGGGTCTCGCCGGCCTCAGTGACAGGAGTCGAAAGCTGGGGTTCGGCATTTCGGAAGGGCCGTGTTGTCGATAATTGCCGCAAAAGCGGTAGCGGACGCCGCGATACAGTAGCGCGGAGGCACCGGATGCAGAACATGATGAGCGTGGTTGTTGGATGGATGATGGGAGACGGAGACTGACAAGGCTCGAGGGCTCTGGAGAAATTTTGGAGGTGTGCTGAGTGGAGGGCCAATCAGAGCGATTGTAACCGGGAATTGTCAGCCTCGCGGCCTATGCCCGCGATTTGCCATCAAAGAATAAACGGCGTAAATATCATGCAATTGAACAGCACATTGCGGGTCATTTAATTTCATCGCTTCCTGATATATACACAGTCATACAGGGTCTAGGTGGTCGCTTCGCCTTTGCGACTAGAACCGAGGTTGGGACAACTCAATGCCGTGATATCAACACAATTCCCTCGCATCTAGATAACCAAGGTCTACTAAATCTTCTCTTGAGCCCAAACATCCATCAATGTACATATTACGAGGAGAAACGATCCTGGTTCAGCTTGGCAACCTTGTCGCTGGTGTGCACCTTGGCCGCCCGGTCAAGCTCCTCATCCTTCTGGTCAATGTAGTTTTGTTGAATGAACTTGGTGCCCTTGATCTTGTTCGTCTTCAGCAATTGCAAATATCGCTCTAAATATCGTCATCAGCGGATGCTCAAAGGCAGAAGTTCGACAGCTCTCCGTGAGCTCCATCTGGCTCACTAACCTCGGAGGTGGCCGCAATTCTCCAGGTGGTTCACGCCCTCACGAACGTAGCACTTGCCCAGCTCCTCGCCGACGATTCGGGTCATCATGGCGCCAACCCATTGTTCCCGGATGAGGGCATCCTCGGCCGCCTTGAAAGCCTTGGTATCATCGTAGTCGACGCCGTTGAAAGTGGGTGGCACAGTGGGCTTCTGGGCCTTGAACTGCTCAGACTCGGGAGTAGGCATTGCGACGATCTAGTTGAGCTTTCGGGCTTTCGAATTGGATACTGGAGCGAGGGGCGGCGCGCGGCTGGCGATGTGGACTCGATCGATATCGGCAACTTGGGATGTCTGTAGCTCAAGCTCAATTGAATTGGGTGTCCAAAGACAGGCGACCTGATTTCTCAGGCAAACAGATACCCATTCGACTACCTTACTGGTCCGTCGCTAGGATTACTCACCGCCTTTGGAAGCCCCGCCTTTTTGACTGGCGAAAAAAAAGAAAAAAAAATCTGCCACACCAGCAGCTAGCCCAACCACCAGCTTAAAAAGCTATACAAGGCGCGATTAAAATTTCCTTCCTCCATCCGCCTACTCCCCATCTTCATTCTGTCTATTCACATTGTCTTGACTTTATCCCTCAATTCTCTACACCCTTACTCGCAATGGCTAAATCAAAGACCAAGGAGACCAAGAAAGCCAAGGGCGCTGAGCCCCTCAGCGCCGTCAAGGCTGGAGGCATCGCCAAACCCGCGCAGTCTTCCAAGTCCAAGTCCAAGGAGCTTGCCAAGTCTGCTGCTAAGAAGCTCGTGAAGGAGAAGGAGCTCTCCAAGAAAAAGAAGAAGGCTCCCGAGCCCGAGTCATCTGACGACTCTGACTCTTCTGCAAGCGAGTCTGAGGCTGACAACTCCTCCGACTCCGACTCTTCCGAGGAAGAGAAGAAGACCATCAAGAAAGCCGCGACCAACGGCAAGGCTAAGGGCAAGGCCTCTTCTGACTCTGATTCTGACTCCGAGTCCGAGGCCGACTCTGACGATTCCGACGACTCTGACAGCGAGTCTGAGGACGAGAAACCCAAGGCTAAGGACGAGAAACCCAAGGCTAAGGAGGAGAAGCCTAAGGCTAAGGCTGCGAAGGTCAATGGCGCTGCCAAGCCTGCTGCTAAGAAGGCCGAGTCTTCTGACTCTTCAGACTCCGACTCCGATTCTGATGATGACGGCGGGCTTCTTAGCTCCGCTCTCAAGGCCGAGAAGGTTTGTTCACCCAGCCTTGGTCTATTGCCGCTCTATGCTAACAATGTTAAAAAACAAGGCCGATTCTTCTGACGATTCCGACTCTTCTGACGACTCCGAAAAGGATTCTGATGACAGCGACGACTCTGAGGATGAGTCCGACGCCAAGGCTGAGAAGACTGAGAAGGCCCCCTCCAAGAAGCGCAAGGCTGAGGAAGATATTGACGCCGAGGCTAAGAAGACCAAGACTGATGCTCCCACTACGCTCTTCGCTGGCAGCCTGGCCTGGAGCATTGACGACAACGCTCTGTACGAAGCTTTCAAGGAGTTCGATGGCCTTGCCAACGCTCGTGTTGTCACCGAGAAGGGAACTGGCCGCAGCCGTGGCTTCGGATACGTCGACTTCAACGACGCTGAGTCTTGCACCAAGGCTTACGAGGCCATGCAGGGCTTCGAGCTCGATGGTCGCGCTCTCAACCTTGACTACGCCAACGCGCGCCCCACCGATGCCAACCCTCAGAATCGCGCTGCCGACCGCGCTAAGCGTCACGGCGACACTGTCAGCCCCGAGAGCGATACCCTCTTCGTCGGCAACCTGCCTTTCGACGTTGACCAGGACAGCGTCCGCGAGTTCTTCAGCGACGTTGCCCCCCCTGCCAGCGTGCGACTTCCCACCGACCCGTAAGTGATATCGTTTCTTGCCATGCACGATTGTACCTAACAGCTATCTCAGTGACTCTGGTAACCTGAAGGGCTTCGGATATGTCAGCTTCAACTCGGTTGAGGAAGCCAAGCAGGTCTTCGAGGCCAAGAATGGTGCTCCCATTGGCAACGGTCGCATGTCGCGTAACGTCCGCCTGGACTATGCCAGCAGCCGACCTCAACAGGGTGGCGGCGGTGGTGGCTTCGGAGGTGGTCGCGGAGGCGGTCGAGGTGGCTTCGGAGGTCGTGGTGGAGGCCGGGATGGTGGCGGCCGAGGTGGCGGCGGTCGCGGTGGCGGCGGTCGCGGAGGTGGCCGAGGTGGCGGTCGGGGTGGTTTCGGCACGGGTGCTAACCGTACTCCTGCGAACTATTCGGGCACCAAGATCTCGTTCGACTAAACGTGGGCTCATACACAACAGTTGCGGACCGAGGGCTTTTGGCGGGTACCAGTAAAGTGGGCTTTGTGGGCTGTCGTTTCAACACAAGTTAAAGCTCCCTTGCGGAGTTGTGGGCTTTGAGAATACGCTTCACGCGTAAAGCAATGATAGACCTGGGGGCTTCTACGTTTGCGGGACCGTGGGCTCGTGGCATCTTCCAAAGACACCATCACTGATGGCTATGGCTTTTTGATGTTTGGGTTTTGATCAAGTCTGTCGGCATGACGGACACCACGTGGGGATTTGACGGCTCTTTGGGAAGAGACTCCCTTTGTTTTCTGCCAAGAAGACATTGCGGAGTGGACCAAGTCGGTGCGTGCGAATACTTCTGAGGGTCCAGGGGGCTTTTCGAAACGCGGCTACTTTGCCTTGCCCGGCCTCGGGCTTCAGTTGACGATGACCTGCCTTTGACAGCTACCTTGATTTGTTATACCTTGTACACTTGCATCGGGATCTTGTTTTCATCTGGTTGATGCTGGTAAGTATACCATTGCCGCCTTGCTTTCGATTAGTACCGGCATCCGTCCACATTCTAGGTAGAGGGCGTAATAAAAGTTGATGTTTTTTCTGTTCAATGACGTCACAGGGTCTGGCCTCTACGTATGCTTCCGTAGTCATGATCAGTGAATGAATGAATGAAGCGAGAGTGTCTCGTCGTGGAACGATGCCTCATACGGGTCATGTGTTTGCTGGGACCTGATGCGGCAGATGCAACGAATCAATTATGTATGGGCTCATATTGGGCTTTAATAAGGGCTCACGCAAAGGGTGAATGTTCTTAGGTACATTCTACTATACAGGCTGTGACCTATCAAGAGGTGTGGTCGAGGATCTACGTATGCACGACGTAGCGCTTTGGGTGATGGCGCGAGATGGTTGACGGCTCAAACTGAGACAGCGCATGTGGAGCATCCAGTCTGGAGAGAGCCCACATACGCGTGAGCAAGTATTAGAATGTCCGTACGTTTTTGGCCGAGAGCAATCCATGCGACGATTTGGTTTGTTGGGGAGGGGAAATAGAGGGAGTATGAGTTCAAGTGAGTCTCGGGAACAGTCAGCCGGTACGATGCGCACGCTTTCGAGCGGAGCTCGAAGAGGCTTGGACTCTTCTAGATCTCTTTGGATGACGCAAGGAGAGCAAAGGTAAGGCGCATTCTGTGGCATTTCTTAGGCTGAGTTGAAGCGCTGAGCGATGATGCCACCACGCCCCGGCTGAGACGGGACATAAACAGGGTCTTTGACACTTTTCACTAGGTTTGTTTAGGTGCAGTACTGTATGTACATCAAGCGAGGTGGCAGATCGGTAATAAGCCTTCTTGATCCACGTAGGCAACCCTTGAAGGACATGGTGGGTTTGGCATGGAAACGAAACACAAACAAAGGTCTTGGCCACGCTTGTTATGTAAATGGGCCGCAGCCTCACCTGTTAAAAGACTACCTACATACGGTAGTTAACAAAATGTGATAAACATTTAAGTATGGATGGATGAAATGCTGCTGCTGGCCCGCGAACTTCCTTGGACAACCCCGCCATGTGCTCATGACCGACTGGTTTGTGCTGCGTGCTCACAAAGAGAGGCGGGGCGCAAAGTATCGGTACATTAGAACGGCTGCCTTACCGCCCTCGGGACCAGGATAACACAGTGTGCGACAACATAGGCGTCATCGTTACGGCATGGTGAGAGACTAGCAAATTGGCCTTGTTCCAGGCTCCAACTTGCCCATGTTTCATGTCGGCGCGTGATGCGCTCGCACTGTCCCCCCACCCACACTCGAGTGTATCTCTACCTAAATCGTTATCGATGTGCGACCAGACGTGCTCTCGTGCCTCCCTTCCAGCAAACCACAGCCGTCCCATCCCTCACCGACCCCCAGCCCCGACTTCGCTGCTCACGTCTTCCTTGTAAGGTAGACTCCTCTTTTTATTCTTTTTCTTCGTTCTGGACCCTTTCCTTTTCCTGTAACGCTCTCTCCCTATTCATATTATCCTTCCGAATAACACCTCTCTAGAGCGCCTAGTCCCTGGTTCGATATCGTGTGAGAGTAAGCGGGGTTTGCGCAGAGCGCCGATCTGATACCCCCACGTTGTGCTGCTTCGCGCCGGAAGTTTAACACCGTGATTCCCAATTTCTCGCGGCCTTCCGGACTTCGGCAAACTTATATTCTATGAACCCGGTGAAAGAAACCATGGACGGTCAAGCAAGCCAGAGTTGGCAGGGAAGCAGGATGTCGCGAGGTGGAACTCGGTCGAGCCCAGGACTTCCGCAACAGAGACGCTTCGATGGTTCGTCCTCGCCCTTTATATTGCCTTTTGCTCGTCAACTAACGGCCTCAGAATCTTGGGTAGAGGTCTCATCGCAGCCTTCGTCTTCGTCATTGTCGAGTATCGGCGATGACATTGTCACCACGGGGTTGCGCGTCGGAAACCCATACGTACGTCGGCGACGCTTACAGCCATCTGCCAGGTCCCTTCCCCAACAACAGACAGCCATCCACAACGGTTCCGCCGCCGAAATGAGTAGTCAGGAAGAATACGAAGAGAGCGATAGCGAGGACGACCGCATGCTTACCAGCTCGACGGAGAACGTCCAGCCGTCAGAGGAGGAAATGGAAATGGATTCCGAAGCGGAGTCGGACGGAGATAATGTCACTGCGCTTGGGCGGGTATCCGACCAACCCGTCTTCCGACCTCAGCCAAATGCCTTCACTCATCCGTCAACGCAAAGGAGAGATTCCGCTCCTGCTATTCCATCTGCGCCCCCTCCTCATCCTCACAGCGGTCTTACACGGCCGTCGTTTTCTCAGAGAGCACAGACACGACCTCACCGTACCGGCCCGAGTTTCATGTCCCCGTCTGTCCGCGAGGAGAACGATGCCGCCCTGCGCGCATCTTTAACCACTCTTCTCTCTTGTGCTCAGGCGGCTAGGGGTCTGCCAAAGTCAAAGGAGGAAGCAGAGGCTCAGCGGGCTGCAAACGCCGGCGTGGGTCCCAGCAACCAGCCCGTGGGGCTGCGATTTATGCCGGAGTCGGAGCTCGAGACGGAGCCACCACGGGCCCAGCGACCCACGGGCCCGTCCCCACCCCGGAAACGGGGCTCTCCCACGAGATCTCTTTCGCGAAACTCCGAAAGGGGCAAGCACGGCGCCGGGTCGGCATCAGCTCCTCGGGCCACTAAGAAGAAGAAGACGGCCCAGGCAGAGGAGCCCTACATATCTCCAACTCTCCTCACCTGGGTTGTCAGCGCCGGCGTTGTAGTGCTTGTGTCAGTGGTTGGATTTGGCGCTGGGTATGTTATTGGACGAGAGGTCGGCAAGCAAGAGGCGCTAGCGGCCAGCGTTGGCAGCGTCAACGAGACCACATCCTGCGGTCAGGAAGTCATTCGGTCATCGGGTAGTGGCCTGCGCAAGCTTAGATGGGGAGCTGTGGGAAAGAGCATTGTTGCCTAGGAAATGGGAGAAGCTACTAATTTCCTTTGTTTTATGATCTTGGACATCCGAGAAGCGGTAACGTTTCGAGGACTGACGAGAGGATCAAAGTGGTCGCAGTCATGAGATACGCAAAGCTACGGCCCCAGCGAGGGGATTTTGGCGTTTTAATCTAACGGCTCGTTGCGTACAGGCGGGGATACCTCGTTGCAATCATTATAGTTCGTGCATTTTTGGGGATACAATGGGGATTCAGGGAATTCTTCTATCATTTCACATGTCTGGGCATGGCTATACTGTTCTTGCACCAGGTAGATGTTCTCCACAAATAGGCGTCGGTAATATTCCCCTCAAAGTATGGTCAGGTAGTTTACGATATAAGAATAAGAATCTCAATCAAACGTCGAGCTCATGCCATACAAAGAGTGCTGATTCCAGGTGTGGCTAACTTTTACGCTATGGCTGAATGACAAGCCATCTGGCGGGACATCTCGGGAATAGGCGAGTGACTGATTCCAGTGTCTCACTTTATTGGTCTCGTGAATGGCAATCGAATTTGCAAGGGCGAGTCTCGTGGCCTCGTCTTCCCGTATACGTGAATGAGACAGTTTGAAGTATGTTGGGACAGGGCACTTTGGCTAACTGTGATTCGGCGGAGCTCCAAGAGCCAGGGTCTTTAACCACCGTTGTTCACATTGACTCTGGGCGGAAGATATTCTCCAAGAACCAGGTTGATCAGCTACGATGACGAGATTGTTTCTAGTTCCTGTCCCGAGACGCAGTGTTTTACGGGATCATCACAAGACACGGTTAATCTCAACAGGCACTGACAGATCAAAATCGAGCTGAGAAGAAAGGAGAACGGACGATGGGTCACCATGACACGATTGAAAGGCGGTGCTTCACCGTCCAAGGGAATTGGAAACGGCCGTCTGTCATATCTGCCGGCGGCCCTCATGGGCCCCTGTCCGGCCCATCACGCAAGTCGGCGCCGGCCGGAACGACGCCGGGCCGGGTTTGCGTTCACCGTCCCTCCCGAATACGGAAGGAAGGCGGGCGACTGACTGTCAAGCAGGGACAAGATGCGCGTCCCGCGACGTCAGCTCATAAGCGGGGCATTTGAGGCCCGGTGGTTTTGATAATCGGTGTGATCCGGGGCGCTTGGACTTTGGATATATTTCTATCGAGGACGACTGGGATTGCGTAGGTTCAGGGGTTTGTTGGGTAAAGTGAAGGTCGCTGGACTCTTAAGCTCATCATAGGACGACATTCACGAAATGAAGTGCCTGAATCTACGAATAATACTACTTCACAGTATTAGCTAAACAGGTACGAACACTCTTAAGCCAAGCTTCCGCGTGGAATGCTCGGGGGAAGACATGAATAGCTTCTCGTTCAAGCTCCCTGGAGAAACAAAATCAAGACCCTGGCGATATCTGCCCTGTCTGAGGCCAAATCCGCATGTGATTGTGGATGCTATTGTTAACCACGGCCAGATCCCCAGGGTCATCAAAGGCGCAGAGATGCCATTGATCAATGACTAAGATGGTCTTATTCATCTCGAGGTCCCTGAAAATGATTCGAGAATTATTACACTAGATGGCCGGTAAAATTGCCAGTTCATACGTGAAAAGTCGGGCTCTTATTCGGAATATGGTGAACTAGGGGGACGTAGCCAATCACTGACACTGCTGACAACTCATCAGGCCATTCGAAAGAATTAAAGATCCAGAACCTGAATGAATGAGCCGCGAGGGCAGGGGACCAGCAGGCGTTGGTGTATCATTTCTTGGGGAAGAAGTGAGAATTCTGTTTCTCTCCAGGTTCTTACGATAGCAAGAATGTGAGCACGGGTGATTGGTCATACCGAACCTCTGGCAGACAGTTGAGGCACACAACAAGTGTCATGATAGCGCAGCAGGAGTGTATGCAAGCCATTTGAAGCCGCCAGAGGGCAAATCAATTGGCGGGGGAATGGATAAGAATGCGAAAAGGGAGGGCGGACGAGATCTCAGCCAGTCGATGCGAATACGAATCCGTGTCCTTGGACCAATCAGGTGATACCTTTGTCAATGGTGGTGTCCGCTGCCCCGTTCTTTCCAGGCACCGCCCGTCACCACTCGCCACCTATGTTCCAGAGCGCGGTGTACAGAGTACAGAGTACCGTGCTGTCGCTAATTGCCGCTCGGCAGGTGGGTGGGGTCCTATTTTCCCCAATTGAACCCACCCTTGTTGGAAAAAAACGTCGGGGTCTGGCGCAATTACATATCAGTTAATCTCCTTCGCCATCTGCTTCCCGCTCGTTTTCCTATCAGTCTTACCTTCACAGACTCGTCGTTGGGAACTGCGCGCTCCTCGACGTTAAAGACGATCCTCTCCTCCCTCTCTTTCTTCAGCGTCTCTCCGTCTCTAGAGAATCGCATCTAAAACAGCACATCCTCGTCCTCCTCCTTCAACACCAGGCACACGCTGCCCGCTCTCCCAACCATGGGACTCCTCCACGATATCGCGGGCCACCCGCTCGCTCAACAGTTCCAGGCACTTCCCCTGGGCCAGCAAGTCGGCATTGGGCTGGGAGCTTTCATCGTCTTCTCCGTCATCCTCAATGTTGCCAACCAGCTCCTGTTCGCGAATCCCAACGAGCCCCCCATGGTCTTCCACTGGCTCCCCGTCATTGGAAGCACCGTCACCTACGGAATGGACCCCCCTCGTTTCTTCAAGGAGAACCGGGCCAAGGCGAGTCTAGACAGGCAATAAATCCTTCAACCGAGACGGTCCTTGGTTGTTGGGCGCAACGCAGTTGGCAGCTGCAAAATGTATATCAAATAGTGGTGATGAGGCTAACTTTTTGACTAGTTTGGCGATGTCTTCACCTTTGTTCTCCTCGGCAAGAAGACCACCGTTGCTGTGGGCCCCTCTGGAAACGATTTTATCCTCAACGGCAAGCTCAAGGACGTCTGTGCTGAAGATATTTACACTGTTCTCACCACTCCCGTCTTTGGAAAGGATGTTGTATACGACTGCCCCAACGCCAAGCTCATGGAGCAGAAGAAGGTGAGAAACATGGCATGCATATCTACTCACTTGGCCACTGTACTAAGACTGTCGATTACAGTTCATGAAGATCGCTCTCACCACCGAGGCCTTCCGATCCTATGTCCCCATCGTCTCAGGTGAAGTGCGCGACTACCTCAAGAAGAACGCCGGCTTCAAGGGCAAGTCTGGAATCGTCGATATTCCCAAAAAGATGGCTGAAATCACCATCTTCACTGCCTCTCACGCCCTCCAGGGCAGCGCCATCCGCAACAAGTTTGACGAGTCGCTTGCCGCTCTCTACCACGACCTCGACATGGGCTTCACCCCCATCAACTTCATGCTTCACTGGGCACCTCTTCCCTGGAACCGCAAGCGTGACCACGCCCAGCGCACCGTTGCCAAGATTTACATGGACACCATCAAGGAGCGCCGCGCCCAGGGTAACGACGATTCCGAGCTCGACATGATGAAGCATCTTATGAACTCGTCCTACAAGAACGGCGTGCCAGTCCCCGACCACGAAATTGCCCACATGATGATTGCCCTGCTCATGGCTGGCCAGCACTCGTCTTCGTCCACCAGCTCCTGGATCATGCTTCGTCTCGCCCAGTACCCCCAGATCATGGAGGAGCTCTACCAGGAGCAGGTCAAGGCTCTCGGCCCCGATCTGCCCCCGCTGAAGTGGGAGGACCTCGCCAAGTTGCCCCTCAACCAGGCCATCATCAAGGAGACCCTCCGCCTTCACGCCCCCATCCACTCCATCATGCGCGCCGTCAAGTCTCCCATGCCCGTCCCCGGAACCAAGTATGTTATCCCAACCTCGCACGTTCTTCTGGCCGCCCCCGGTGTCAGCGCCTCCGATCCCACCTACTTCCCCAACCCCGATGAGTGGGACCCTCACCGATGGGAGGTGGACTCGCCCAACGCCCCTACCATTGTTCGCAACAACGTTGCCGAGGAGGAGGAGAAGATCGACTACGGTTACGGCCTGGTCAGCAAGGGCTCCGCTTCTCCCTATCTGCCGTTCGGTGCCGGTCGCCACCGCTGCATTGGCGAGCACTTCGCCAACTTGCAGCTGCAGACCATCGTGGCCGAGATTGTCCGCGAGTTCAAGTTCCGCAACGTGGATGGTAGTAACACCCTCATTGGTACCGACTACGCGTCGCTCTTCTCGCGACCCCTGGAGCCTGCCAAAATTTACTGGGAGAGGCGCCAGTAGTCCTGGATTTGACGGGAATGATGAGAAAATACGAAACTTGTATACATGCAGCAATGCGATGGGCGTGCTGAGGAGTTGTGTGAATGTAATGATTGGGCTGGGTAAAAAAGAGCTCCCTTGTTATGCGATGCCGGCAAAGGTCTGGTAATAGAACTTATACATATTTAATAAGAAACGGTTAAACTTGAGAATTCCTTGCTCTAACGACCTTGAGATTGAAATAGTGAGTTGTGTATCGGGATTGGTGCGGACTGACTGAACTCATGAACTAACGTTACCTTAGTCTAAACCCCACTGAGGATGGAACTGCTGACGGGTGCTGACTGCTGAGACATGATGATGGTTGCGGCTTCACGACTTGCCCCAGACTTCCTTATTCTAATCAGAGTGCAACAGGACTTGTGACCAACCTCTTAATATCGACAATTAGTGTATACCGAGGTCTTGCCCCAGTTTACAGCTCCAATTCTGGGACAATTCGACTCATCATCAACACACCATGAGCGAGTCATATGGCCCTTTCGTCCGTCTCTGGGGCATCCATCCCTCCAAGATCCCGCCCGCAGGAGCCCAAACCGATGACCTCAGGGTTCTACTCGCCTCAATCCTTCTCGAGGCTCTGCCCTTCATTGGCTCCGTCCCATCTGAGACCTCATCGACGGAGCCCGCTACAGAGCTTCGCTCGCCTGCTGAACTATGGAAGCACAAGTCCGTCAAGATGTTTGATGGAGCCACGGCTCCGGTGCATGTCTTTAAGCGCACCGTCGACGCCGAGATCCTCGGGGCTGTCGCTCAGAAGAACCCTTCGCTCAATATCAACCCAGGCAAGGTCCAGTCGGAGACATGGGTGCTGCGTCGAAGTACCCATGCCGGGAAGAAGAAGAAGGGAACAGCGGCGTGGGATGAATTTGTGAGGTGCTTCAAGGAGCAGCACGCGGAGGCGGAGAAGACGTTTACGCCGAGTATTGTGAGCACGGCACAGCTGCAAGAGTGGGACTGCACAGGCATCGAGGTCGAGGTCGAGGGCACGACATGGACAGACTGGACACTCCGTCGTGAGGAGTCGGTTCACCAACTTCCGGGCCCTCTATCGCTGCGCGTCTTCCCCGTCTTGCAGGCTACGGCGTCGGCCCGAGGCAGGAGGGAATTTCTGGTGGTCCAGATCGCCGTCCGGGCGGGTGATGATGCGAAAGATGAGGCAGCACGTGAGGGCGCGATTCGAGCAGCGTACACGAGCGTCGAGAGGGTGAGAGAGCTGGAGGGTGGGAGGATAGAATGGATCATGGGAACAACATCGGATGCGAAGGGTCTGGTGCCCATGTGGGTGCAGAGGATGGCACTGCCGGGGCAGATCGCAATGGATGAGGGGATGTTTCTACAGTGGATTGGAAAAGAGAGGGAGAAGGGGAAAGATGCCCAAGTCATTGGCGATTTGGCGTAGATAAGGAGTGTCCTTTGAGGTCATTTCGGCGAGAGGGACGATAGTGAGTCAGTATGTGTCTGCTGATAATAGGGGTCCCAGAAGCTTGCATGCTCGCCGCTTAGTATGTAGGTACCTACCTAACCACGTGTCTATGAGCTTTTAGTCGAATTATCTAGCTGTTGATGGAGTAAGGTTGTCAAGACTGTCATCCAGAAGTGACATTGTGTAAGTGGGCTCCCAAAGTCGCGCCTTCCTCGACTGTGCTCTTTCACTTCCTGTCACTGCCTCCTTACCTACTGCCTAGGCTTCTGCTTCATTTGGCACTGGCTGTTGCCAAAGGATCCAAATTTAATCTGCAATCGATCGAAACTCGACCATCTTGACTTCCTTTATCCTCTAGCCAACCTCGAGCACTTCTCACACTCACGGGAAGCTACCTACTCAACGCTTCTGGTGATTGTTAAAAACAACAAGCATTGCAAAACACTGCGGAGTACATCGCCATGGCTCAGACACGGCGCCGCTCTGTTCCCGCGAGAACACATCAAGTCACTCCTCCTTCTCCCCCCCAAAGCCAGCCCGCAAGCATCATGCAAAACATCTTGCCAGCTTCAACCCCAGCTACCACCAGCTCATTCTCCTCTACGCCCGCAAGTACAGGCAACGTGAACGATCAAAGCTCAAGACTCTTGGCTCAGGCTGAAGCTCTTGCAAACATGACCTTTGAGCTCAGCCTCCGCGCCGTCTCGACACTGGCACAGCGCCTCGAGCGCGATGTCCAGAAGCTTGTCATCCGCACTGCAGAGGACCAAGATTTCAGACGTGCCAATGAAGCTCGAATGACCAAGATGATGCACGAAATACAAACCATCAAGGCGCACATGGCTCCGATAAAAGACAGTCAGGCCGTGGCCCAGACTGATGTTGAGAGACTGCGGCGAGAGATGAACGAGACGACCCGGAAATGGAACAGCCAGATTGAGGGTCTCAAGGCCATGATAGATGTTGTATCCTGTCGGCTTGACCATGCGCCCCGTACAGAGGATGCCGAGGACGATGATCAAGCGTCGAATAACATGTCGAATGCTCCTCCAACCCCACGAATGGAGACACGGGCGATGCAACGGGCGAGAGGGCAACTCAATACTCAAACCCAGAGACAGCGGAGTGGGTGTTATCTGACCAGCAAACCCCATTATTCTCGTTGCTGACTTCATCCAGCCTCTCCACCTTCATCGAGCGCCGAGGCCCGCATCGATGAGGCCATCAACTCCACCAAACGCTGGAACCGTGAACACAAAGTGACCAAGAGTTCGGACGCCCACTTCATCGCCAGCTACCTCAAGAAACAGGGCCAGCGTGACCCGGGCTTGGCAAAGCTGCTTCAGCAGACAATCCAGAAGCGAACGTTTCAGGGGGTAAAGACCGAATCTGGGGAGACATGGCACCCACAAAGTCTCGAAGAACTTTGCAGCAATGTGTCGTGGCAAGAAATTATAGACACGGCGACGGAGGTTCTGGTTAGCAGCAGGGAACGAACTCTACGAATGTTGAAGCGGACTTGAAGCGGATTTCTAGCACAGAGTGGTTAAGATGAGGTCTGAGGTGGATGTTTCCAGGGTTATGGAGGATGTGTTTCACGAGCGGTGCTCTCAAAGTCGATATGAAAGCGATTTTGTCAAGATCCCCTGAGGGTAATTACTAAAAGACATGCGATGTGGTATTTGACCTTCAAGTCCATGTATCAATCATCCTTTTCCCGATTCTGGACAACACCTCAACGCCATTTGCCATTTATGAAGCCCGTTTCCCGGCACAATCCACAAACCATCCTCTGAATCCGTTAAACTGCCAACCGCTCATGATATCTACCTAATCATCCGTCTCAATGCCAATGGACGAATTCTTGAGCTCGATCTCTGACTTGAGCTGCTTGATCGTCAGCTCAATACGAGTACGCAGGATCCTGTTCTGGGTGCGAGCCAGCTCGGCCTGTTTGTTGGCCAGCTGCCTCTTGAGGTCGTTGATGATATCCTTGACGCCCTGCTCCTCGTCACGCTGGGCACGGGCGTCGTCATCCAGATCCTCGTCGTCGTCGTCGTCGTCATCATCTGAGACCTCTTCTGACTCGTCGGCCTCGATACTGTCCTGGATGGCCGCGGGGGTGTTGACCTGCGTAGTGGTGAAAGGCGTGGGCGCATCCATACCCGTGGCGGGGGTCTCGGCCATGAGGTCGTCGGCAAAAGCAGCTTCCAGATCAGCCTCGAGGTCGTTGTCGTCTTCGCCAAACGCGTCCTGGCTCTGGAAGTAGTCCATGCTGTCGTCCATCTCGCCCTCGGCGTCCTCATCTGCGCCGTACTCGTCCTCCTCCTGCTGCCTATCGTCGACCCATTCCCAGCGCGTCGAGGAGGCCTTGGCGTCCTCGGCGAGGAGACGCTCGACTTCGGCTTCCTTGTCTTCAATCTCCTTGCGACTGATGGTCTTTGCGAACCGGCGGTTCATGCAGTCGTGCATAGGCGGTGTCAGGCCGTGCGGCCACCTGAAGTGCTGGTCGATCATGTTGGGCAGAGACGCCTGCCTGGCCTCGGCTTCGTTGGACACTTTCTGATAGACAAGAAGCATCTGGCAGATATCTGCCGACTTGAGAAACGACTTGCGATCCCATGTCTTCATCGCCTCGGTGATGGTGGGCAAATCGACCATGACAGCGGCGAAGGGTTGGCCCTTGACCGTCAAGACGGCCCGCCGTGTATCCTCTTCAAAGAATTTGAGCTGGATATCCGCTCCTCCCATGCTTCGCGCAATGCCCATCTTGCCATTCTCCATACACCAGCGCACGTACTCGCAGTGCTCCCCGGGCAACATCCTCAGAACGAACTGCTCCTCGATTGAAGGGTCTTTCTCTCGGTCGCTCGCCTCGGAATCGTAGCCGTCGCCAGGCGGGTGTATGGGTGCGCGCCCCTTCGGTTTCACCACCAACGTCGGTGTCATTCCCGGCTTTGCCGGCTTGATCTTGATCTTTGTCGGCGGATGCGATGCCGAGAGCGACAAGTCGTCGTCCAGGTCATCGTGCGCGCGCTTCTTGCTCTCGACGAGCTTCTGCGTCGGCTTCGTCTGTCGGCCAGCTTTGGTCTTTGCCGGTGGTTTCTCGGCGGGTGTCGAGGGCTGCGACTTTCCGATCTTGAGCTTCACCTTGCGGCCGCCCTCGGTGGGAGTTGGGGTGGCTGCGGGTGCGGGTGCAGAGGTGGATGGTGTCGCATTGGCGTCGACAACGAAGGACGAGGATCGGCTGACGTTGATCTTGAGACGAGGCTTCGGAGGTGGCGGCGGGCCAGCTTCAGATGCAGGTGCTGGGCCGGACATGTTGGCGATGGAGAGCTTAGTGAGTGAGCGAGCGAACGAGGTAGCCTGCGATGCTCTCCGCTGGGCGGGGAGGCTATGTATGCTGTAGCACCCCGTCTCGATTTATTGAGCGCTGGACTGACTGTGCACTAGAAACAGAAGACAGTTCAGCTGGGCGAGGAGATGCTGAAGCGATGGCCAAATGCCGTAGGCGTGAGTGGTAAAGTTGAAGTTCATGTAGATTAGATACTCTTCTTATCCACCTTGAACCGCGCCCGCGCGGAAGAATGATGAGCGCTGAGTGTGACAGACCCGCTTTTATCCGCAAAGACGGCCTCAACTCCAGTGTCTAAAGTATCACCTCTCAACTTCATGCAGATGCAGTCTACAATCCACACTTAACAAAAATCTCGCGTTTGATACCTACCTAATTGGCATTACGATATTCTAATGCTCGTCAAGAGACAAGGTCTTCAGAAGACTTTCAGGCGATTATCGAATTCCCCTTGACCAGGCAATCATAAGAAACGTAAGTTGCACGCAACCTAAGTCTACCAAGCGAATGTGAATATTATTCAATAATTTTCCGCTAAATCTGAGTATTTGTTTTTCGTCAAGGTGCCCAAGTGTTTTGCCAAAACATGAAACGAATGTGAAGAGAAAAGACCGGTATCATGTTGCTTTCCAGAATCAACGCCGACCAACGCCTTCAATGCCTCGTCAGAGTGGGTATTTTTATGATGTCAGCCCGAAATGCTTCCTCTTCTCAGACTACAAAGTTAATGAATGAATCGAGAAGGGAATTTTGAATACTTCCCCGCAACTTGAGTCAACCAACATCACCAGTCAATACCCGTCCATCCGTAGGATCCATCCACATTCAGCCAGCCACCCTTCTCAATACCATCCTCCCAACCCATCATCACGGCAAGCAGCCGGCATCCCATAGCACTCACGGCGCATACGATCTTGTCACTCGACTCGGAGAGCACGGCGAGGTCCATCATGTACGCCCTGCCAATGAGGCTTCGCAGTCTCAGTGTTTCATCCGAGGGTGGCGCCATATGCCTAGCTTCTTCATTCACATCCTCGACATTGACTCCAGCAGGTGCTTCAGCAGCATTGTTCTTGCTGTCGACCCCGAGATTCCAGAACATGGGAGCGAAGAAGCCACCTTCCCAACCAAAGTTTTTGTCGACAAAGTTATGGAGCATTTGCAGGTTGCCATTGGCCTGATCAATGGCCCCCTTTGAAGCCAGACGGATTCGGTCCTGAGAGGGAATGACGTTTGAGAACTCGTGCTCTTCATGGACTGATGGATCATCTGAGGCGAGAAGAGTGATATGGTGGCGTTTGCTGGGGTCTTCAATACCGGATGCATTGTAGTGTGCTTCCACGAGGAGGCTGACCTGCTTGAGGAAGACTTCGGCCGGGATATACGTGTCGCGATACTGAAACTCAAGTGGATGCTGGTCGCCATGGCGAATGTGAAGACCAACAATGGGCGTGCGTGTAGTAAGAGTATCTCCCACCTTTGCCTTTGCCTGAAGACCGTTTACACGGTTATCGACGTAGGCTTGATCATCCTCGCTCAGAGCAAAAAGATCCTCATATCCTGTACGGGCCAGCTCAAAGAGATCTCGCAAACCGTCACCTGTTCCAGCAAGGCGGTGGTGCTTAGCCAGCAGCGCCGGAAAGACTTCCTTTGCTGTAGCAGCTGAGACAACCAGGTGACGAGCCTGGAAGGGGCAGGGAACCATGTGGTGTCGCGGAGGTGGCCGGCAGTCAGGGATGGGAGGAGCGTCGAAGATTTCAGTGTAGGGGCCATAGGCCCAGCGGGTATCGACGATGAAGAAGTCTCGGCCCTGTTGCTTGGCCAGTCCGTAAAAGGTCCACATCATCATGAGTGTGTTCCCCAGACCGGCATCTGATGTCTCCAGTACAAACGTCATGGAGCTCTCACAAACAGGCTTGCGCTTCATGTGTTTCTTGCCCAGTCCGACAAACTTGCCCTTGTTTTTGGCCCGAATTCCCTTACCAGGCATGAGTAGGCCAGATCTCTCAGCCTCGTAAACATCAACAAAATATTCATCTTGAGCATCGTAGTTCATGATTGCCTGTTCTGTGAGAGGAGCCTTGCGGTGCAGGTCTCTAGCTCGTGAAGAGACTTCTCGGCACTGGCTGCCCATCTCAGCGTATTGATCCATAGTCAGAGGGAATTCCCGATTTGGAGGAATGGAGACAGTCCACTTAGAGCGACCCTTGTTGTCGCTAATGAGAATGGGTGTAGGGAAGTCGGGTAGAGCGTCCTGGCCAACCATCTCAAACTCCTCCTGGGCAAAGTACGGCCAAACGGCCGGTAGGACATCGGGGTTCTGGAAAGCCAAACCCATAACATATATAATCGAAAGTAAAATCCCGAGAAGAAAAAGTCGTCGAAAGACTCGGCTCGGCCGAGTGACCAAAATCTGGCTAGAAGTGCTCTTCGGTGGTCGAGTGACCAGCGCCGGGAGAGCTGGTGATGGAGGTGGGGAAAAGAGAAGGTGGTTGAAGTTGAATCTTGAAGTAGTTGAAGAGAGAGGGCCGCGATCTTGAGGATTGTAAGAACCAGCTCGGCGCAGATTCAACGCAGGCGGCACAACCAGCATCTTAGCTTGGGTCGGTGTTGACATCGTAGAACGAGGGTTTAAAGATCAAGCAATCAAGCAAGAAGGTTCAAAGAGAGTCGGTGATTGAAAGTCGAAGCAGATTGCTATAAGCAGTCGCAAAATGTGACGGTCGAGATTCCAGGAGACGGCAAAGCCAGGTCGTACTCGAAGGATGGTCTCTGACTGTAAAGGAGTGACAAGAAGAAGGGTTGGTATATGCGATACGGGTTCAACCCGTTGGTGCAACCGAAGCAAGCACGTATGCAGTTGCTGCTAATAGACGAAACTCTTGCCGGGACGGGAATCAAACGACTCACCCTCCCGGTGCTCAGACAAACGCCAAAGTCGAAGAGTCGGATACAGCGGCAGTCGTCATAAGCGGGAACTGGTCATCAAGTCGTTTCGACAGCCTATTCAGCTGTTTACCGCAAGAGGCTGGAAGCAGAAACGTCGAAGAAATAGCCAATCAGCCAGGAATTGGCGATAATGGGCAGTCCAAAAGGTCGCCGAGCAGAGTGACAGAAAAGAGGACGAAAGGAACGTGTGAAGAAGCGGAGCAAGGCCAGAGCTGTAAAATGAAGACGTCAAGCCCTCAAGCTGCGCAGGAAAGAACCAGAGTGGAAAGGGAGGAGCAGGCAGAATCCCCACACGGCGAAGAGAAAAGAATTTGCAGAACAAGTCGGACTAAAGGATAGAGATGGGATATTGGACGTTGGCCCAAGATGAAGAAAACCGGCGAAACCAAATTGGGGCTCGAGCCATGGCAAGGAGCATCCCGGATGGGAAGGAAGCTCCGAAGCACCACCTGCCTCGAGATGCTCTAGTACAAATGTGACATCAGATTACCTTACCTAAGTACCTACCTACCTAGGGCAGCCCCTACGTGCACCGCCGGCGGTGCAAATAGAATCACGTAACAATCACACCGCCGGCAGTGCAAATAGAATTAGTTATATAAGCTTTATATATGTATATAAGAGATATCTCTTTAATCTCTAGGAATAGTATTTATTTATGTAATTAAAGGAAGAAAATAATATATTATAAATATAGCTTAATTATAGATAATATTATATCTCTTTATAACGCTCT
>JABCKW010000129.1:0-121035 GCA_014824385.1 Fusarium cyanostomum | reverse complement strand
CTTTCTTGCTTTCCACGGGTTTATTGCCGACTGACTTGTTTTGGCTTTTAAGATCAAGAGCCCTTTTTATTTTATTTATTTCTTCTTTTCCATTGTCCATCGGTTGATGTCGCCCGACGGGCCTTGCCCCCTCATCTCGGCGGCAGCGCTTCTGTTCTCCCCGGGTCCAACGCCCCCCCCCCCCCGGACCACTTTCTCCTGCTCGCGATACCCTCGCTGCCGTGTGGCTGCCGTGTGGACCTGCAGTATCACTTGACTGTGATCTTTCCATTGGAATCCTCAATTCCTCCTGCCAAGCTTGGTTCTGTCCCTGCGACTGTGCTTCGCGGTTCGCTCTGTTGCTGGAATATTGCCAGAGCCACCTCCCGTGTTGCCAGTTTGCTCTGCCAGTTCTTGCCTGTAGAGGAACCCAGCTCAGCAACTGTAAGTTGGCTTGTGCATGCATCCATCAATCGACGACATTCTCTCGCTGTCAATCGAATTTTCGCCTTCTCCAATAATCGCCTTCTCGCCCTCCCTAAAGCTGTCTCCTTTCGCAGAATTCCCTACGCATCTCCGCACAGCATTTCATCCTAAAGCATGCTGACCAGCGCCTTCCTTGATTTTAGACCTCATCTCGATTACCATTACCACTACCAACCGCCTTCCCTTGTGCGCTAAGGCCAAGGCCGGGAAAAAACAACACCACGCTAACGTCCCTCCCTCCCTGCCTTGACATCACGAGCAATTCGCGTCGGCCCTCGCTCATCCTCTTCATCTCCACCTCCAACGTGGTAAAGGCTTCTGGCAAAGGCTTCCACCGAGTTCCTCCTCCCCTCTTGCTCTCTCCCCTTGATCCCACGCACCCGACTTGGGGATGCCTTATACGCCACCCTCAAATCGATCTCCCGCCTCATCAGCCTCCTCGTCGCCTGTTGCGAGCCGGCGTTCGTCGCTGCAGTCAACTTCCCGACCAAACCTCCCGCGATCCGCCTCGTACCTCCACAAGCACCGGCGAACACCCTCAGCCTCTGCCGTCAGCGATGCATCAGCAGGCACGCTGACACCCCAGGGCACATCGGAGGATCTCAAGGGCATGGGCTCAGCCGTCCCCTCAAACGTCCGGCAATCCCCCCCGCCGCTGACCGACGACCGTACCATGCCGATGGGTGCCATCATCTCGCCTCCCGACTCTGCTTCTTCCGGTAGTGACGACGAGGAGCAGCAACCCCAGATTCGGGGGCGCAAGCTGGACAAGGCCCTGCGAGACGCTGTGAGCCAGATCCCCATGCAGCGATCATCCTCTCCTGAGCCGTCACAGTCACAACGAGAAGATGCCGACAAGCAGCCCCGTCGGAAAGAAGGTGTCCACCTCAGCTTCAGCACGAGCGCTCTCGGTGACCTCGCCAAGGCGGGACGCAAGATGGGGCATGTTCGATCGGCCACTGAGCCTCACCCCATACTGACCCAGTCTGTCGACAACTCCGTGTCGGTATCCGAGGAGGAGACCGACGAGGAGCTGCTCAAGAAGCCTCAGATGGTGCGGAAGAAGTCGGGCGAGCTCGTTCGACCTGCCCTGCGCCCTCCCTCGCGGCGACGCCCTTCCAGCATGCCCGGCACTCCCGTCTTCTCCAAGGCTGTCCACTTTGACTCGCATCTCGAGCATGTCCGACACTTCTTGCAAGTGGATCGGCCTCTTGCTGTGAGCGCTGGCTCCTCGCCGGTTGACAGCTACGAGAGCGACACGGAGTATCCCTTCCCTGGCAACGGCAAGCAGAGCGTGCGGTCGCCCCCCTTTGAGTGGGAGATCCTCACCACCAACTTCCCCCACGACACCGTCTCTCGCAAGTCGTTGCCCGTGCGCCTGGAAAAGGTGTGGCTCTCGGCCGACCAGAAGTCATTGCTAGGCTCTGTGGCTGTCGCCAACCTCGCCTTCCAGAAGTCCGTTACCTGCCGTTTCACCCTGGACTACTGGAAGACTACCTCGGAGGTTTCCGCTGACTACAGCCACGAAATCCGCCCCCGGGAAACGCCGCTGGGCCATGACCGGTTCACCTTCTCCATCAAGCTGGCTGACACGGCCAACCTCGAGTCCAAGACTCTGTTCCTCTGCGTCCGCTACGCCGTCAACGGGGTTGACTACTGGGACAGCAACAACGACCTCAACTTCCAGGTCGACTTCCGAAAGAAGCATCTACCTCAGCACGGGAAGAACAACTTCCAGGGCGCTTCCTCGCGGCCGGCTAATGGCCTGCCCCGGAGCAGCCGACGGAGTGCAAACTCGCCTGTGCCTCGGCCTAAGTCGATGCCTGCTGGCTTTGGCGAGTTTGGAGAGGATGCAAAGCTTGGCTTTGACCAGCCCATCCACGAGTATCTCGGCGAGTCTGCCAACGGTACAGGCGGTCTTCGCCTGAAGTCCAAGTCTGCTGGAAACCTCGCCAGCGATAACCCCGCCAACGGTTTTGGCACACCCAGCGGTCTGGCGTTTTCGAATCGCTATGACTTTGGTGCGTCTCTCAGCGCTGCCGTCCAGGCGGCCAAGGACACCACTCCCAAGGACAAGGATGGGCTTTACATGAAGGCCAACGTCCGCAGTGCCAAGCCCACCCTTACTGTCCCTGCCAATGCGGTCGCGACCTCGTCTCAGAGTCAAACGGCTCCCGGGGCGACGTCGCCCAACTCGACAATCTCCAGCTCGTCTTACGAGGAGCTGGTTAACAAGTACTGCTTTGTACGTGCCCCCGAAGTCCGCCCAGCCTTGCCCGCCTCCGGCCCTCGTCCTTCCCTCGGCCGCCATGTTGATCACACTGCTCACCTGGGTCGACGGGATGGCATGATAGGCCAGAAGCAAAATGGAAGAGTCGGTTACTAACAGTCATTGGTGTTGCAGTTTGGATCAAAGCAGTCGAGTCCCAACATGAAGGACGGCACGCTCGCCGGTGCCCGCTTCGACGGCTCCCCTGGGGGCCATGCTCCTCGCCGTGCGCACACCACCTCTCTTGGAAGCCCCAGCGGTGGTGCCCACCACGCCGGACCCGCAGCCCATCATACCCTCCAGCTGGGATATGGCACCTACAGCCCCTCGTCGGCGCCATCAACACCCAAGGATGCTCTCCGTGCCAGCAGCACATCGCCGACGCCGAGATCTTCGGCCACGGCAAGGTCCGCCTCGCCCGCCTTCATGACGTTTGATGGTGCGCCACCGAATGATTTATCCTACCGCGTCCAGCAACAGATGATGGATCGGTTTCCTTGGTCGGGCGATTCTCATGCAACGCCGGCCATTCGAGGATAGGATCATGCCGGCGACCGTGAATTGAGACATCCACCAGCAGCACCTACCACCAAGAGCAACCCAAAGACTGCAGTGCCATCTTGATATTCTATCAATGACTAGCACCACATGTTCAATACTGCCACATCAGGCTTGTCGCTTGATATCACCACTCCTCTCTGTTTGTTTCGAGACAGCACGACCCTCTGGCCAGTCTCGAAAGGATTACTGAGAATGTTTTACGGCTTACCTTACGGCCAGGAATGTTTGGCGTTTACGGATTCGGATTTGCAAGCCTGGCATGGCGCGCCGGGCATGCGCATTTGGAGTTTTGGGAGCCGTTTCCGTTATTGCGATTGTTCTTTACCATTGCCCTTCCGCCTCTGTTTTACTCTCTCTTTTTTTAATCCTCCAACTTTCCAGTCATGTTGACCCTTAATGTGGGCTGCTCACCGTTGAACGGTCAGAGACATGTTTTAATGTGGTTTTGAGCGAGCGGCAAACGAAGGGGTCCACTGGGAACAGGTCGAGGAAGAGGCCTCTGCGGATGGAGTCGGGCGAAGCCTGGATTGCCAGCGTCAAGATGTCTCCGAGTGCGTTTTGGTGCGACTGCAACAATGGCTTGACTGCGAAGACTGTACACGGCGCAGGGAAAGGATTTGCTATTTGGGTCAAAAGTTTGCTTCCCTTACGGAATGCAAGGGATTTTGGGGGAAGGGCCAGGCGGATATACACTATACAAAGGATGCCAGAATGCGATGCATGCATAGCTGAAAAGACTCTATTGCCCTCTCTCAATGATGAGCCCTCAGTGATTAGCCCTCTCAATGATGAAGCAGCGTGATATATTGCTGATTGACTCTGGGTGACGTTGTGAATAGCCTCAGTCGGCCGCCTCGGCTGGCTTCACAGAACTCTGATTGAATCAGCCGGGCCCCGGATTGCATTCGTCCACGACGTGGACATTGACCAATCATGACATTGTCATGGTCGACCTCTGATTTGCCAGTCAACTGACCCATGCTCTTCCCCAGCCTTGCCCGGGGCTCATCGCTCTGCAAGCACGTTAGGCCTGAGCCTCAGTCCATCCTGGACGCTCATTCGCTGTGTCGCCAAACATGACATGTCGCGTCTGGCCTGTAGGCTCCATGCTGACCACTAAACATGGCGAAGCCGCGACATGGTCGCCAATGCGGATACTTGGTTTGGTGGCAGATCTTGGAGCCAGAAACTTGGGATGAGAAGCCATATAAGGGGTTTCATCCTCCTCTGCATGGAGAGCTCTGCATGGAGAGCCTCCTGCTTCAACCACTCCGACCACACAGCACCTCCTCCATCTCTTTCATCCAGCCCTCACCTTCAGACCACAATGAGATCGTTATCAACCATGCTTCTGTCTTTTGGGGCCCTGGCAGCTGCCCAGAGGTTTCCCCCTACTCCAAGAGGTCTCCAAGTATTGCCATCGAAGCTTTTCAAGGGTGCTGAGATCTCGTACAAAAAGGTAACCACGTCAACTAACAGCAAAGCATATGGTTTTCATCTGCTGACGAGAGATGGATGATAGATAAGCATCTGTGAGACCACCGACGGCGTCAACTCTTACAGCGGCTATGTGACTCTGCCGAAGGACCTTCTCCCGGATGCTAAAGACTGGGACGAAGATCAGTCTGCCCACCTCTTCTTCTGGTTATTCGGTAAGAAAGAAAAGTCGTCCGTTTATCAACAACAACTTGCTAAAGACCAGCCGGTTAGAGTCTCAAAACGACCCTTCTAATGCACCAACATCGATCTACCTCGGCGGCGGACCAGGCTCGACTTCTTTTGACAGCACCAACGGATTTCCATGCTGGATCAACCCTGATGGAAACTCAACTACTCCCAATGAATTCTCGTGGAACAAGCATGTCAACATGCTGTACATCGACCAACCTCTTGGAACAGGCTTCTCGTACGTTACACTTGTCAACGGCACGGTGGACGTGTTGGCGCATACATTCACGCCGCTGAAAGGTGACGACGCGCCTGAGACAAATGTCACGTACCTGCAGGCAACCTTTGACGCCCTGGCACCAGAGACGGTCCCCAAGACGACAATGAGCGCTGCACGAACTCTGTGGGCCTTTGCACAGGTTTGGTTCAACGAGTCAGTCAATAACTTTGCTTACAGAAATGGCAAGATTGCTGACATTTATCAGATTCCCCGAGTGGAATACGACGAATAATGAGATTTCTCTATGGACATCGTCTGTGCGTGGACTCGGAGAGGGCTGTCCTTTGCTTGAGACTGGCTGACGACTCAACAGTATGGTGGTTTCTATGGTCCGCACTTGTTCTCCTATTTCCAAGACCAGAACGAGCTCATTGAGAGCGGCAAGCCTAGTCTCGCAAATGCCACGACGCTCAATCTGGCCACCCTCGGACTTCAAGAAGCCGCCATCGACGCCCGCGCCATGGCAATGGGATATGCCCATTTCGGCCACAACAATACCTATGGCATTGAGATATTCGACGATGAGATGTACGGAAAGGTTATGGACACCATCACAGCTCCCGATGTGGGCTGCTACGCCCTGATTGACCAGTGTCGTGCACTCGTCGAAGAAGGCGACCCTCAAAGCTTTGGAAACAACACAGAGGTGAATGAAGCATGTGTGAAGGCGACGAAAGTGTGCTTTTCTGATGTGCAGGGTGCATACAGCGCAGTCTCTGATGTGAGCATGGCAAGCTGCCTCCCAAAAAGTGTCTCGAAATACTGACGACGAACTGGCGAAATCCTTTCGACGTTACCATGTCCAACGTGACAATGTTCCCGTGGCATTACATGGAGAGTTACCTCAACCAACCCTGGGTCCAGGAGGAGCTTGGCGTCCCTCTGAACTTTACCTCGGACCGGGGAGGTATCGCCAAGGCCTTCTTTGGGATCACTGGCGATTTGGCGATTGGGAGCCTGACCACGCTGGAGAAGGTCATCAAAGGTGGTGTCAAGGTGGCGATGATTTACGGTGATCGTGACTATCGATGCTCATGCAAGTACATACTCTCTGGCAATAGTTCTCCTAACACTGACATTCGTTCATAGGGTACGCAGGCGAGAATGTCAGTCTGACTCTGGAGTTCCCATCCTCGGAAGCATTCCGCTCCGCCGGCTACGAGCCCATCACGACCAACTCAGGCTTCGTTCGAGAACACGGCAACGTCTCCTTCTCGCGCATCCTCCAAGCCGGCCACGGCGTAGCGGCTTATCAAACGGAGACCCTCTCGGTCATCTTTGAGCGCGCCATGTTCGGCCGCGACATTGCCACCGGAAAGGTCCACCTGGGTCAAAACGAGAGCTACAGCACCACTGGCCCGATGAGCGTGGCAGATGTGAAGAGCAAAGTCCCTGAGTCTTTGGAGAATCTCTGCATTGTCCGTCTGCCGGAGACTTGCAGCGATGAGCAGCTGACGGCGTTGGCGGCCGGGACTGCCGTGGTGAAGAACTGGGTTGTTGTCGAGCCGAAGGGGAAGAAGCCTACGCCGATAGAGAGGCCTGGAGGGAACGGAGACGCTGGTGACGAGGGCAACAGCCCAGAGAAAGCTTCCGGAGGTGCCAAGATGGCAGCGTTTCTGGGTTATTTCCTGGTTCCTTTGATGGTCATGGTGTCTGGTTGGATGTAGAAGTCTGATGAATGGTTTGGAACTCAAACTTGTAGTTTTATATATCATGTATATCCGACTCCACCAGAATTCATCATACATACTCTTTGTCCTGAATAGCCTCTGCACCTGAGGAAGCGGCTATTTACAAACCAGGCCCCTTTGCCAGTGGTCCCGGGTGCACTGCAAACTTGCTTGCATCATAGTTCTTGGGCCAGATGCCATTCTTCCCAGGCGCCAGAATACCCTTCGGGTCAAGGGCATTCTTGATGGTGGTGTTGAGGTGCATCTGAGCATTGCCGTTGAAGTTGTACGTCTGCGCGATCTGGTCCATCAGCGCCAAGTGCGTGCGATACTCTCCCCAGCCCTTCTTCGCCGCGTCGTCGATGAGCGTGCTGATGAGCCAATGCGCGCGGCGGCACGAGTCCTCGTCCATGCGGTTGAAGACGAGGCATACGATGTGGTGCATCTCCCGCATGCCCACGACGAAGGTGCCGATGAAGTCGAAGCCGGCTTCTTCGCACCGTCTGCGCGTCACTTCGTACTGCGCCACGGCGTCGTCGCCCGTGACCTTTGCGATGGGCGAGAAGAAAAGATGCGCCCCGTTGGGCAGCCAGTTGCTTGAGGTTGTCAGCAAGGAGGTGTAGATCCTGCAGGGCTTGAGCCACTTACACCCATTCCAGCTCGGTCGTGGTGGGGATTCCTTGGAGAGTGAGGTCGCGGGTTTGCAGGACAAGATTATCGGGCATGTCTTCAGGAAAGTAGAACTTTGCCCCGGGGATGGCACTGAATGCCCCCTTGACTACTTGCCACATGACCTCTCTAATCGGCTCGGGGCCATAGAGTGCTCCGTAGAAGTTCCAGCGACCCAGGTTTAGCTTCTTTGCAATCTCATCAAGTTCCCCGTCGTCCAGGGGGTTCTTGGACGACGTGTAAGATGCACGATTGCCCTTCAAAGCCAACGTCAGCAAGCACTGCGTGTAAGCAACCTCACTCTGTCAACGCACCATGACAGCTGCATCCATGAGAATGTGCCTCACGGTGGGCACGTTCTGGAGCACCATGGATGTTCGGAGTGGCCTGATGATCTCCACGGCCTGGTGGAGGTCCTCGTCTCGGGGGAGAGTGATCAGGTACGACTGATAGCCGCCCGGGTTGACCATGAGCCAGATGCCCATCTTGACGACAATGCCGAGCGATGACTGGGTGAAGATGCCGTCGTTGTAAGGGCCGAACCCGTAGTTGAAGAGTTGCCAGGCAGAGTTGGGCTCCTGCTCGTGTGGCGGCGCGTTGGGATCGGCATCGGGGTTTGGAAGTGCGCCCATGCCTGTGCGTACGAGTGTGCCGTCTGGTAATACCACTGACCTGAATGTCAACGACTGATGATTTGAGCAAAGGGACTTGGAATTGGTCATTACCTTCCATGCCGCAGTGCATCATGAAGTGGTCCCCTGGCCAGCTGTCAGCAACGTCCGCCATATCACTTGCAAGGGCCATCCATCATACCATATGGTGTATAACCTACTCCCCGTTCAGTAGTATTGCCCAAGACAGACCCACCCCCTAGGTCGGGCACGTCAATCCACAGCTTGTCACGGAGGTTGTTGTCGACCAAGTATTGATGAAGGTCCATGTACGTCACACCGGGCTCCACCAAGGCATACGCTCCCTCGACATCGACTTTGAGGATCTTGTTCATGTGCTTGCCAAGATCGAGCCCAACGGACCCCGGGACTCGAGGGGCAGCTCCTCCATACCCGACGTTGCGGCCGATGGAAAAGGGCCAGAGGGGGATCTCGAATCTGTTGCACAGCCCGACAATCGCCTGGACTTCAGAAACATCCCGCGGGGTGATGACGGCCGAAGACACAAAATGGTCTATGCCAGTAATATGGAACATGTCGTGCACTTTGCTCGGGTCAAGGTAGTGCTGCTTGCTCAACTGGTCGGTGTTGGAGATGACCGTGACATTGTCAGGACCTGTGATTTCCATAGAAGCCGCAATGAACTCGTGAAAGACGGCGCCATCGATGCCGGGAGGCAGAACCAAGGGGTTGACGCCGGCTTGGCTTGGGTCCCCAGCATTCTCTTGGGACGCGGCTGCAGAAGCATGTTTTGAGTCGGAGGCCATGTTGATGGCAGAAAGAAATGGAAGCTGGTAATAGTGAGCAAAACTCGACCGGACGCGTTGGAAAACGCACGAGCTCGTCAGAGTGAGTGTGCCAACACCAGCGTTAAATGCACCGTACAAGGCAACAAACCTCCGCCCGCCCGTGAAACAACATGCTGCATTTCTGTTCTTAAACAGGGAATATAACGCGCTGTGGCTAATGCTGCGAGTCAAGCAACAGTGCGTTGCAGGCAAAGTGGAGGTGTGAGTATGCGGGAACATGCCGGCAAGTCCTTGGGCTTCATTTCATGGTGATGCTGAGGCGGGGAAATTCCTGATGATTCTTTCTCTTGAGAGCCAGTAAACAAAGACAAGTGTTCAAGGCTAAACATTATTGAGACAGTTGCAAACTTGGTACCAAGTTCTTGCTGTGGATGAGAGAGAATTCTACTAGGGTTCTTGACTCTATTCAAGCCAAACAAGATGACGGCTAGGCTATTCAACCATTGTATACAGACACAACCCGCCGCTCTCAACATACCTTACTCGGGCACTTTGCGCCATCCACTCCAAAGAACCCGCTCTCAGAATCGAATGACAAACTTTCCGATTGCCTGGAAATGTTAATTCAAACCACCAAATAAGAGGGGGAGTACTTACCGACGCAAACTTGTTCGCGACGTCGTCCAGCTCCTCGAACCCTATCACGCTCACAACAGGCTTGACAACTCCTCTCCGGACAAATTCAAGGGCCTCGAGCGTTTCCGTCCGCGTGCCCACCAAGGTCCCGATAATCCGGATACCCCGGTCCATGATGGTGATGGGATGGAAGGTCCAGGTCTGGTCTGGCGGCGGTATTCCTACGCAGACCAGCGTGCCGAAGACGGCGACGAGGTCAAGCGCACTCTGATATGCCTTGCCGGATCCTGCTGCGACGATGACTGCCTTTGCTCCAGATTCGTCCGGAGTGAGCCTCTTCAGGGCATCCGCCATGCCAGGGTCTGAAGCGTCGAAGTATGCATCGGCTCCCATCTTGAGGCAGAACTCCTTAACAGGCCCAACGTCGACAGCAGCGACGCGATATCCCATGGATTTCGCATACTGGACTGCCAGCCCGCCGACACCACCCCCTGCTCCCAAAATGGCGATCCATTCTCCCGGCGTGGCTCCGCAAGTCTTGAGCGCCTTGTACGCCGTAACACCGCCGCACAGAATCGGCGCCACCAGCTCGTCCGGCAGGGCAGCATCATCAGGGAGCACCAGGACGTAGCGGCTCGGCACGACACAGTGCTCAGCAAACGTGCCGTCCCACTTACGCCCCGAGTTCTGCTGCTCCAGGCATCGGGTCTCGCCTCCAGGTTCGCGGCAGCACGAGCACCGGCCGCAGACGTCACGGACCCAGGCAATGCCCACGCGATCGCCCGTCTTGACAATGCTCTGGTCTACCCCGTCGCCTACCCGCACGACACGGCCCACCCCCTCGTGTCCGAGGATGTCACGGCATGGGTCGGCGTGGCCAGCTGCGAGAGACATGTCGGTGCCGCAGACGCCGGTGGCAGAGAGCTTGACGAGGATCTCCCATGGTTGGATGCTAGATATCGGCACTGAGCGTATGTCGAAGTTGAAGCTGGAACCTGAGCGCTGTCGTGTTGTGCTCGTGTCAGAATGGCTGTATCGTGAGCAAGACCTGGGGGTCATTGAACTTACGACTACAACGGCAGCCCTATGAAGGGACTCTTGATTGTTCCCCATTGAAACTTATTTGGTGATTATACTTGACCAGAACTTTGCACTTGCAAGTCCAGCGTCTGCAGGTAAGCATGCCAGCATCTTTATATACACTACCCCACACAGTCCATACTACCCCTTGACTCATGTAACGGGTAATCAACCAAGGTCCGTGATCGACTGCCGAACATGTCTTGGAACTGATTGGATAGTCTTTGCGGGGATGCCCGACTAGCTCGCGGGGGTGGGAATTTGCCGGATGGTGGAAGTAGTTTGGTCATTAGTTTTGGTGTACGGGATTAACGCCCTCGCTTTCATATAGTTTATTCGGCAACCCTAGGTACTGGCAGCCCTAGGTACTGTGAGAGCATCATTGCCGCTGGGTGACGTGTCCTAGCTCGGCAGACGGCTTCTGCGCTTGAGGGCGTAGCGGACGGCGGATAGTCTACAATGCTGATAACCCGGCTGCCAAGTGAAAAGATTTCTATTTACCGAGTTTGCGATCAAGTTAAAGCAGCCAATCGGAAAAAAGTCCCCAATGCGTAACTGACTAGCGCAAGGTACGAGACGAAATCAACTACAGCCCGCCCCGGCTTAGAATACTACCATCTAAATCTGATTGCTTTAGTTAAGGGGGTTGGTTAGTTTATGAAGAGTTTGCCATAGCCCAATAACGGAGAACAGCGGAGACGACTGGGCATTCTACTCTACGTGGTTTGAAATAAGCTTTTGAGTGGTTTGTCATGTCTCCTTGGGGCAGTCCTTGACCCGTTGCTGAGGAAGACTTCACAGGAGGTCTTGAGGTTGAGGCCACAATAATGGGGACTTGACTCAAATGTAACAAGGTTGGTTGAGGCAGGATGCTGTGCTGCATACGGTGATGCGATGCAACCGAGAAGTTTACTGGATTTGGGCCATGTGCTTGTGGAATAAGGCATGATGCGCGTAAATTGCTGTGCTATTCTCTCTTCTGGGCTGCCTTGGTCCATATTGGTCAGAACGTCAACGAGTACTGTATGTTAGGCTCTCAGCAGGACATGTAGTAGAAGGAATGGATGGTGCAACTTGGCCTTTTGACTTGTGATGCACATAAGGTTGCACACAGCAGAAATCAATGCAAGAATTCACAATGGGAAGAGAAACCTTGATAAACTTGCATCAAGACCAGCTATAAAATGGCCTCTTTCCCGCCGCATTCTCAAAGTTTTCACATCCATTCAAACATACTCCCATTCAATAACGCGTCTACTCTCGAGTAACCAGTCAACCTAACGCTTCTCTGAATTCTCTCGACACACAAACAAGATGACGACGCCTCACCCAGCCCGACCTATGAACACTCCAGCTGACGAGCCCCTTGGGTTCATGCCGGTTCGAGACCACGATACCATGGCTCAAGCCGTACTCGACCAGAAAACCTTGGATGAAATCAGTGACCACATCCATGGCCCGGTCCAAGGCTTCTTTGAAAAGTATTTCAAGGACAGATCTTGGACAAGCTGTGTCGAGCAAATTGCACAAGCCGCGACCCAGAATAAACAGTGCAGGATAAATATTTTCGAGATATTTTCGGCATTTTGCGGTGGACGACATGTATTCCAATCCCGTCTTCCGGGGCCGCATTGCACCAATTCCCTTTATGGCACTTCACGGCACTTCCTCGTTTCCGCCGAGTGTTCACGCAAGGGATATTATTGCTGGGCGGATGTTCAGGTCGTCGGGTTCCAGGTCGATTCTGGATATGACCAGGATTACGACTCGGAATTCCTGCAGCTCTGCAGATACGCTCGAGAGGTGTTCAGGAGCCAGCCGGCGCGCCTCTTCCTGCACGGCTTCTACATCTTCGGGTCCAGGATGGAACTCTGGGTGTTTGACCGAGCTGGATTGTACGGCTCCGACTCGTTCGACGTGCACGACAACCCCGAGCGGATGATCACCATCGTCGCTGGCTACACGAGGATGAGTGACGCCGAGTTGGGTATCAACCCAGTCATTCTTCTGGACGGTGCTGGAGAATACGTCTTGGCCAAGGGCGAAGATGACGAGGTAAAGCTCTACCTGGAAGGCGAGCCAATCGTGTTTCCTCAAACCATCGTGAGCCAAGGTCCTACGTGCTATCGAGCGAGGAAAATGCCTTCGACGAAATGCGAGTTTGTCGTCGAGTTTTCCTGGCGATCGGAAATGCGACGGTCCGAGGAGAAGATGCTGCGACTTGTCAAGGAGCGCAAGGTCTGGGGGGTGCCGCAATTGTTTAGCCACGAGCACGTCGAGACCATTTCGAATCTACGCCGAGGCCTGCGGTTTACGGCTCGTGAAGAGTTCCCCATTGAAACCATCACAATGGTGGTAGGCACGGCACAGTCTCAGGCCAAGGGCGCCCGTATAGGGGATCTCAGCGTAGGGGGTCCCAGCACTTGTATCGTGGATGGGAAACGGGCAGACTTTGAAGGCGTCGGCAACGGAAATGCGAACGATGCATCGTTTGGGGATCTGAGCTTATCGTGCCTGGTAGTTTCTCCCCCTGGTCGCTCTCTCGACAAGTTTGGAACTATCTTGGAGTTCCTCGAAGGCTGCCGTGATGCCATCAAAGGACATCGGTCACTGTACTTTGATGGGGGAATTCTCCACCAAGACGTGTCCAAGGACAACATCATCCTCCCTGACGTGCCGAAGGAAGGGGAACCGAAGGGAGTCCTAATTGATCTCGACCAAGCTATGGACCTAGCCGTCGGCCCAACCAGACCAGGAGAGCGCATTGGAACCAAGGCGTTTATGGCAATTGGCCTGCTCGCGGGCAAGCCACACACATATCGACACGACCTTGAATCCTTCCTCTATGTCTTCTTGTGGATAGCCATCTGCGGTGGCCACAAGCGACTGCCGCCCGACAGTCGACTTCAACGCTGGCAGGTCGGAAGCTGGGCCGATCTGGTGAGGACAAAAAGCGAAGACATGGCTGACGAAAACTTCGCTGCCATCATCTCCGAGTTCGCGCCAGATTTCAAGAGCCTCGAGGGTTTAGCTTACTGGCTGCGCGAGATCCTCTTCTTCCCACTGCGGCGCGGATTCCTTTTCACGGGAACCAAGACAGAAACCGGCAAGACTGAGCGTCTGTACGATGATATGATTGGCGCATTTGAGGAAGCGATATGGACCTGCGATTAGAGCATGTTTAAGATGGGAAATACGTAAAGGGTTGATACTGTGTCCGCAACCTTGGTTGTCTGGTAAAGGGAGTTGAATACATTTGCACGGAAATATGACACCAATCGAGACATCTGAAAGCTGCATGATCCGCTGGGAACTTCATTGCTCAGGAATATTAACAAATATCTGAAGGACAAATGATGGAGAATCCTAAAGAGAGGATATCCATCCATATCCATGGGGCCCCTCCCTTGAGCTGTCCAAACGGATTCCCCGCCGTGGCTGGAGAGATGCACATGCCGTGAACCTCAACCAGGGATCGTTAGGAAGCCTCTTCTGTCCACAATCTCGCCACCACGAGAAAGGAGCTGCCGTAGTACGGCCTAGTCAAAGCCTTTCACAGGATACCCGAGTTAATGAACCTTTATTTAGATCGCTGCCAGAGATTGCCCTGTAACTGCTCTGGCTTGCAAGGCACATCTCCGCAAACCGTGCCAGCCCCATCTGCCGAATCCGACAGATATATCATGTCCTTGGAATAATGAGGTTATCTAGACCCAACCCTGCTTTTTAAAGAGGCCAAGGAAGGGGTGTAACAATGGGGCAATAGAGTGGACCGCATTTGCGAGATCGTCGGGTGGTTTGGTCAGCATGTATATAGACAACGAAGAGATCACCAGCAGATCAGCCCACGTCTGCCTAAGCGATCAATATACTGAGACAATAACATCTTGGCGCCTATTATGGGAATTTCATTTTCAACATCAGCCATTGGGCCAAACGTTCAGCCTGTGACGTCCGCTTTTCAAGACCATATAACAAAGGCACAAAGAAACCCCGGCATTCTCGGGAGAACTCCGAGAAGAGATAAGCTGAAGAACCAGACGTGTGCCTATCAAGCGAAACTAGCTAACTGAAAGCTTTGTAGGCCCCGTGACTGCACTGAAAAGGTTATATGCATGATGCTACGGCTCGATCAGTTGTGTGACATACCTTACTGGGATTTTCAACTTTGCCACCTATACCTCTAGCACTCTGCCTAGAGCCAATATTGCTTACTAGTCGGTTAATAGGGAATCGATGGCTTCCGTCAAGAAGATTATTCTTCCCTAGCGCTCTTTTTGATGGCCTGATGCGTGATATGAAACCCTTCTTAACTGGAAAACTACTCCAAGCCAACTATGAGGCTGCAAAATGAACAAGGGAATCAGTCTAGGTTGTCCCGACCCAGGGTGGCTTGCCGTCTCAATCCATGAAAGGGAAACTGTCAGGTCGAGCACTCAAAAGGGTCAATCTCCATGGGAATCTCATCGATCTTCGTTACATGTTCAAAGTGTGGCTGGCTGAACGACGTATCCGGGACTTGGGCTGATGAGAGTGACTGTTGCATCTTCCACCATAGGAGGTCTTAGAGGGCCATTCCACGAGAACTGGGCGTAGTATATGATGCTGGAATGTGACAGCAGGCTATACGAGCAATTACATCCACGGCGTCCTCCGCCCCGTGACATCTACCCCTTGATCGAGCATCTGCTGTTCAAAGGTTAAGTAGTAACGTCGAATATAACTGAGGCCCTAATATACTTGGTTTAGTGTTGGCGTTTCCAACGCAGCTGAGAAACGTTACAGGCCATGTAGATTTCTCCTCGCCAGGGCAGCCACTAAATTGCCTCTAAACCTTATTCTATTCAACAGCCAGAGTTCTGAGGCTTGCACTTGTCTTCAGTGTTAGCAACAATGCTCGGAGTAAGACCATGAGAACTTGCTTGACACTCAAATGCCGACTAAATAGCTGCCTGAAGCCGACTTCGACAATACCTGGATTCTTCAGAGCTCATGACAGCAAGAAGCCCTCTGCATTTCCCTTCGCAGCCTTTATCTTTTTGAAAGAGTCCAGCCCTGAATCTCGTTTTGCTTGTCTAGAATTCGCGTGCTGCACCTACGTATGCCACATTCAAGGCCAAAGTCTTTCCCTTCGAGGCCATCTAGCTCGTTTATTTGTATAGTTCGTCACATTGACTTTATCTGCTGGTCCCTAGTTCCAAACCCCGTCGTCTTGATCAATGTAATGTGATTCCCTCATGAACGGGAGGGCAATAAGCAGGCTTGTTATGTGATTCATGTTGTTTAACTTAAGATATGCAGGAGCTATAAATATTATTAACCCTAAAGTTAAATGTATGTTGTGTGGTGTTGTGGGACGATGATGTGAGTCTGCAACCGTAGGGCTTTTTGTTGGAATGGATCTAGACTCCCGTTGGGTATTATAGCCTTTAATATATGCCATGAAATCCCGGAGAAGTATCTAATATTGGAATAGCTCATGGAACCGGATAGCGTTGTGGCTTTATTTTATTTTGTAGGCTGTTGCTCTGTGGCTAGCTGTGGATGTCCAGTACGGGCAGTTCACACCGAGGCACGGATCGAATGCCTTCAGTGAGAGATTCATTGAAATTTCTCGTATATGGTAAAGATGGGGTGAATGCGGCTGGCTGGGGGAAAAGCATCAGTTGCCGAGGAATTGTAGAGGCGAAGGTTTTGCAGTTGAAGGAATGTGGTGTATGTAAGTGGATTGAGAGAAGTGCAAGGGGACGTCTTGTACACAGGCAAACTTTGGGTTCACGATCAAGGATAAAACAGCTATTTATTCTTGGATCAGAACATGATTTTCACCCAGCTCATAATATCATCATCTTGGAATGCAGCAACTTTTATCAACTTCACAACTCACAACCCACAACCTCAATCATCTCAGAATGTCCTCCACCACCTTAGAGCCCGGTCGTGCCGCCGTCTGGAAACTCTCTCCTCCCACCACTGTTCATCCCGCCGAGTCCGCCATCTTGCCTGATGATGGTCGAAAGGTGGATGAGGAGTCCATCATTGGAGAAGATCAGCGCGCCTTGGTCGACTTTGGCGATCTTCAGGAAGGTGGAAAGTACCGCTGTAAGTCGTCTTGAGTTGTGTTGATGAGTGAGAAGAGATAACTCACCGCTGTCCTAGCCATCGTCAAGATCCAGGCCAGGTTCGAGAACAAGACAAAGGGCCAGCCAGTCTGGATGATGGGAACCGGATGGCTCATCCGCCCTGATGTCCTCGTCACTGCTGGTCACGTCGTTTATGACTGGGGACACCAGTTCGGCGCAGCAACTCAGATCAAGTGCTTTATCGGCTACAACGGTCGCGCTTCAGTCAAGACGGCCCAAGTCCAGGCTAGATACGGCGCCAATGTCATCACCACCGCTGAGTGGATCGAAGCGGCAAATAATCGCATGCGCGACGTTGCTTTCATCCAGGTTAATCTGCCCTTTACTGGAAATCTCCGTAACTTCGACTACATCAACACCCCTGTGTCTGGACATGGCACCTTGCTTGGTATTGTCGGATATCCTGGAGACAAAAACCTCCAGGACACCGACGGTGGTAGCGATGAATATGGCGCTCAGATGTACGAGGAGTACAGTAAGAACAGCTACAACATTGAGGAGAATGCTCGCCATATGATCGAGTATCAGATCTCTACATACGGAGGTGAGTTTAGCAGTGGACTGCACCAGAGTGGAACGCAAGTGCAGTGCTGACTTCAACACCAGGGCAATCTGGTGCTCCTATCCTGCGAAGGGCGAATGGCCGACTCCTCTCCATAGGAACTCATTGTTACGGCGGCGGCGGTATCGAGAGCAACTCGGGCAACTCAATCGGCAATTACTTTGGAAACGACTACGAAGCTTTTGTCGGCCTATTCGGCCTTGCATCGACCTTTGGAAGCCCTGGCCAGGTCCACCTCATCGACACCCAAGCCAAGGGCACCGGTTCAAGTGGAACTGTAACATATCCTACAGTCGGCAAGCACACAGATATTGTTGCAAAGAACAAGCCAGTTGTCGGGAATGGCGTTGATGGGCGCAGCAGCCTTAACGGTGGCAACAACCCGGCGATTGGGAGCACCATCTCGCACGGCACTGTGAAAGCTACACGATTCACCGAGTCTGACGAGGAAGGATTTTTTGACATCTTCAAAAAGGTGGCAAGCGTGGGCTCAAAGCTCATCCCCCTAGCATCTCCTCTTCTTGGCCCTGTCGGCGGCATCCTTGGCCCGGCGGTTGGAGGCATACTCGGATCTCTTGGAGCTGAGAGCGGAATGGCCAATGGTCCCGGCTCCAGCGGCGCTGCTGAGCGTGCAATTCTTGCCGAGGCAGCTCTCCAGGCTGTCCTGTCTTCGGAGCAAAACGGTGAGCTGGACGAGGTGATCAACAAGATGCAGGATATTTGGCGAGCTAGCGCTCCAAAGGTCGACTTTCTCGCTCCAGTTCTTGCTCCTATTGTCGCCGAGTGCGGCCTTGAGATTGCTACCCAACGTCATGGGAAGGGATACAACTCTGGTAGTCAAGAGAGCACACTCCAGCCCCAGCGCCGTGACCTCGGAGTCGAACTCTCAGAGAGTGCCATTGGTGGCGAGGAAGCAGCCTTCGTCCAGGGCCTCATGGGTCCGACCCGACAGCTCGCTGGTGAGGAGGGTATCTTCGACTGGCTCGGTCCTGTTCTCAAGACCGCTGTGTCGATCGCCAAGCCTATCGCCTCCCAAGCCGCCTCGGCCGCTCTCTCGGGTCTGGGAAGGACGATTCAGGGGGCCTTGGGTGCCGAGTCAGGCACCTCCTATCCTTCCAACGCAAACGAGGAGGCAACCAAGATCCTGCTCAAGCGTGCCGTCCTCGCAGACACGGCTCTCCAAGCTTTGATGACTCTGCCCCGTGACAAGCTAGCCAAGTTGAAGCCTGCTCACGAAGAGTCAGGTGAGCCCGAAGGCATCTTCGACTTCCTGAAGACGACCGTCCAGAAACTCGGCCCCTTTGCTCTCGACACTGCAAAGAATTCCGCAAAGAAATACCTTCCCGACCTTATCGACTCCGCCAGCCAGAAGATCTCGGGCAAGCTTGGTTTCCAAGCTGAAGCCAACACTCCTCCTGCCAGAGCACTGCCCAGGGGGGCCACTCTCCGGGACATTCTTAACGGCAAGGATGCCGCTATCAAGGTGAGCTACGCTCAAGACACGGCTGCTGGTGTGACTAGGATTGATGTTACTCCTTGGATCCGCGCTCGAGAGAGGGCTTGGGTGCCGTCCGATGAGTGGCAGAAGAAATGGGATGACAACGATGATGGCCCAGTCGTGATGAAGCAGCCGCCCGTCGACTTTTAAACGGACTAGCTAACGGCATACAGGCCATTTGAGTATACTGTTGCTTCGCAGCTGTACGGAAGATGGAATATGATGCGAGTTTTGCCAGGATCTGCGCAGTTGTGTCTTTCTTTGAGCGTGGCCTCGCCAGGAACCGCACGGTCCATCTTGGGGATCATCTTATTTGATTTTATGGTTTGGGTTGGCTAAGGAAGCTTGTGGCTGATTGGATTACTCTATTTGTGCTCCTGTGAGTTTTGATTGTCTTGACGCTGGAGGGGTTTTGCTTCGTTCGACGATTTTCCCCTACCTGATGCTCAAGGTATCTCGGAAGCAAGTTAAAGCTGTCATTAACATCATGAATGTTAAATTCATTGAAAATAAGGCTTTTACTCATTACGTCTGAAATATTGGGCCCTTTCCAGCCGGTCTGACGTTGCAGCCCCAGATTCAGTCCCAGACTATGATGATAGGATCTACAGCCAGTTCTCACCTAGTTAACAATAATGAGACCAAGGGTGAGGTACAGACAGTTCATTTGCCAAGATAGGACATTCGAGTTAACCGAGAGAAGATTATAGGCCTTTAGGATTTATAGCAGCTGGAATCCGTTATGGAGGTGACATGGCGTGACAATGGATCACATGGCTTCTCATCAAGTGATATCATCATGTCAACATGCTCGCATATCGAGATGATGCTCCGGCTGGAAGTTTGTCAAGCCAAGCCGTCTCCAAACCACAATATGGCTATTTCGAGAAGATATTCGACTGAATCTATGTAGCTAAGAGGCCTCCATTATTCTGTTCGAGGCTTGTGACTCAGCCCTACGAGGCGCGTTACTTAGTGCTACGAGGCGTCAAAGTTAGCTAGCTCTACGAGGCTTGTTCTCTCGGGCGGAGTATCGTTTTTTCCAGTATTGATAGTTAATCTCGACAGATAAAACCCCCAGCCAGTCCTCCGTTGACGCAAAGGTAGCCAGACTCTCTCTCATACCTGCAAAATCGATTCGACTACTCACGTATCGCCATCACCTCCAGATTCGTGATGGCTTTTCATCCACTACGCATGTACCCCACAGTGTATCCTCAAATGTAGGATGCTAATTAAACAAATTTAGATCTTGATCTCTCGAATATCGACATTGTCCTCCTCCAGCTCCTCCCGGGAGAGCGTGGAGAGCGTATCGTCTGCATGTTGCAGACGGTGCCTTTGAGAAGCAATCCATGCTATGAAACCCTATCATACTCTTGGGGCGACCAGTCCAACACTCGCCAGATCACCTGCGGAGGATCACTGAGAGCAGTCACGGAGAGCCTTTACCTTGCGTTATCACGAATTCGCTCGCCTGACAGGGTGAGAACGCTGTGGATCGACCAGCTTTGCATTGATCAAACGAATGAGATTGAAAAATCTCGCCAAGTAAGCGTCATGCGTGACATTTACAAGAAGTCCTCCCACGGTCTCATCTGGCTGGGCGAGCTTCCCAATGAGCAGGAGGCCTACTTCACCGAGGGCGACGTAGCCATGGCCTTGGAGAGCCTGGCAAATCTCGCCAACGCAAAGCCCTGCGACAATATGGAATCTCGCCGGCGCCTTGGAGAGGTAATCCTTGCACTCATGGGCTCCCCGCGGGCGAGATGGCAAGGCGTGAAATGGTGGCAGCGCATCTGGACAATCCAAGAAGCAAAGCTGCCAGCGGAATCAGACATCGTGTGGGGAGGTTACCAACTATCTTTCAGCATTTTGAAGCGGGTGGCAATCGGCATGACACGCTTCGATTCAGGGGTTTCCGAGCGGTTCGACCTCATATTCTCCCTTGGTCCCCTCAGCAACGAATTTTGCATTCCCATTATGAATCTTCAGATCAACGACCCGGCGCCCATCTTAGGACCGCTGTACCGCTGGCGCTATCGACAGGCAACTGTTCCTCTGGACAAGATCTACGCCCTAATGGGACTGCTTCCTGAGTCGGCCTTCGAAAGCGTGCCTTTCTGCGACTATACACTCTCTGATAGGGAGCTCTATGTGCGCATAACGTTTGATCTTATACGGCACTATCGAGGACTACTCCCCGTATGCGGCCGTCGTGGTGAGCCTCGTATGACTGCAAAGCTTCCCACTTGGGCCGTGGACTGGACATTCGCCGAAAACCCCAAGCAGAGAACCACCGACTACTTTGGTCACTGCTGGAGATACGAATACTTCAATTGCTCAAAGGGCCTGTATCATGAGCCGGAATTGACCGCAGATAGTTGCGGCCTTGGCCTTCGAGGCATCCAAGTTGACCGCATCGCCGTATTGGGATGTGTGAATTACCTGGTTGACTTCCGGCAGCTCAGCATCGCGGAATATGACCATCATACTCTACGTACAATACACTCATGGAAAGCTGTGCTCGATGGCTGGTTAAGCCGTCGGTCGCCAGACGATCCATACGTCGGCACCAAAGCCATGACGCCTCTTGAAGCTTTTCACCGGGTGGTGATAGGTGATCTTGTCTACCAAGGTTCCTCGCCAGATCGTCGCGCCTCCCAAGATGAAGTTGCCTGGGTCGATGCCTACATTCGGCACGCATTCGACTCCCCTGTTTCCGAGAGCGCACGCGATATGGCTCGTAGCCAAGCGTTTTTCATTACCGACTCTGGCTATTTTGGTATCGGTCCCCCAGACGCGCAAGTTGGCGACGAGGTTTGGGTCATCTTGTGTGGAAATACGCCCCATGTCCTGCGTCGGAAGCCAGAGTCGATTCTCAAGGACAGTGAGGACCAACATCAGCAGCAAACTCGCGAGTTTGAGTTTATCGGCGACGCGTATGTTCAGGGAATCATGGACGGGGAGGTTATGGAAAATTCCTCGGCGACAATTGAGGAGATTGTTCTCAAGTGAAGTATTGGAAAAAAGAGCTTGTTTTTCAACGAGTTCCAAGGTCTTGAGTTTGGAATGGAGATATCCTATTCAGTGAGCGTGTTCCAGCCAATTAGCGCACAATATACTCCAATTCATCTTGCCCATCCAGGATGCCCCTTCTATTCCCTGTGCAATTTTCTCCATATTTATGCGGGCTTTGTGTTCAGCCGTTGGTTCAAGATCTCTTGGCAGCTTATTCTACAGTCAAGGATACTTCCTACGCCCAGACACCTCTGATGAATGTTTAGTCGGCTGGAATCTAGATCACGTTGAGGCTAGAAAAAGCATTCCTGTTACAAATAGAACTACTGAAAAGGCTGTGAATCCACTCCTTGAAAAGATATGGTGGCAGAATGGGGTAGGGCAATGGCATATACACCTCCTAGAACCTAGATGAAGCACACGAAGGACACCACGATAGGTCCAATTAATTAGGCACTGTCCCACGGATGAATGCCATTGCCACAAATGAGAGCAAGAAGTAGCAGGAGACATCCAGCTGTGAAGAGTACCAAACCAACTTGGTCAATCTCCTTGATGAGCTGCCACTTCGTCTTATGATCATCCCGATGCTACCTTTCGAAGGTAGGAGGAGCAGAAGTAGTTCGCCAAGATCATAACACCTAAAACACGTTATTGCACGGGCTATTGTTTGGAGATGCTAGGACCATCTCGGCCGAATCCCAGTGTCCACTGTTGATGTCTGCTGGGCGATACAGGACGACACACGTCTGGCTTCTGCTTCTTCGGTCGACTTTGAAAGGTTATAAACTCTTTCCTTACTAAGTCTCACATGCTCGTTCGAGTGCGTATGTCATCCCACCAACCTCGGCCTGAGTCAACGGGCACAAACCGGATATCATCTGGAACTCGTTATCCGGGTGCAGGACATATCTACACCAAGCTTCGCGAATGCGGGGATGCTAATAAGAAGCTCGGGTCTAAATAAGCGAAGAAAGCTAATGAATCATTAGAAATGTTCCGCGGCCCGTACGTGGCCGATCAGTTGTGAATGTCATTGGATGACATTTTACGTGGGGACAACTTCGATTATCCAATTTTCGGGTGAGAGAAAGCTTCGAGAATCTGCATAGCAGAACTACAATGTATATCGAGCAGGATTCCATTCAAAGAGTTTCGAGTAGATAAGCAACTGAGTAAATGTAACTGAAACTGAGCTCTTGATCCTGAAATCAGCCGAACAAGAAATGAACAATCAACGGATCTACAACTGTCCATATCCCTTTCTCCATGTTCAAGTCAGTCAATCAGAGCATATCCCAATTCCTACTTCAGAGTGACCCCGATGATGTTCACCCAGACATAACCCTCCTGGCAGACTTTGATAGCCATGCTCGGCAACTTACATCGGCGGCCTTCGTCTTAATGCCGCCTGGGATGCTGCCATCCTACGAGACACTCGTGGGTTAAGAGAAAGAGACGTAGTCTGCATCTATCGCCTTACTAGTATGCCTTTCTTCAACTTCTGGATCACCTAGATCGTCAAAGATCATGCCCAACTTCAACCGTCTCCTCTCTAGCAATGGCTATCAATCAGATGGCGCCGCCACCAACTAACTTATCTCCTCCCCAAACCCTTGCAAGCTACCCCAGAAATGACACCTAGCGACCCCGCGTTTCCTCCTCGACAACGGCCCTTCAAGACCCCCTATCCCCCACATCCTGACGGGCCTCTTTCATCCTCATGGATCACCATCATGGCCCCATCGACAAGCACCCGCAATAGCAACGATTCAGTTCCTGGTCCCTCGATGCGAGCGCAGGAGCTCGAGCGCAAGCGTGCGAGGGACCGAAAGTCCCAGCAGGCCATGCGAAACCGCAACAAATGGCAGATTCAGTCTCTGTCATCTGCGCTGGAGGAGCGGACCCGCGAGTTGGGTGTTATGGAAACCAGGTTGCAATTCCTTGAAAGCGAAAACTCTCAGCTGAGGACTCAGAATGCGGCTTTACAGCTGAGTCTCATGGGTCGTGACAGCGTCAGCCAAGAGAGACGGACACTAGGTATCGTGAGTACAGCAAGCAGCTTCACGCCCTCGGTATGGGAATTGCATCCAAAGAATACACCGCCAGATTGCCTGGCGGACCAGATACTCCAGGGTTTCGTGGATACTGCCAGGACCGAGGGTGTCTTAACACCTGAAGAACGGGCAGCGAAGCTTCCGCTGCGCCCAAACTTGTGCAGTTTGCTTGACGAGAGTCGTCGACCAGATGACAACATCAGCAACGTTGTCGCCAACGTCCTCAGAACTCATCGTGAGATTGAAGGATTGCCGAAGCAGGTTGCCGTCTTCTGTGTTATAGCTGCTCTGCTCAAGGTCGGGGCTAGTACGCAACCATTCAAGCACCTTGGCTGACAATTACAGTGGATGGTTCTTCACGATAAGCAAAACTGGGATCTCATGCCAGATTGGCTTCGGCCTGTGCATAGCCAACTGACAACACCGCATCCAGCCTGGATTGATCGCATTCCTTGGTAGCTATCACGAATGATGCATCTCACAGCTCCCATACTGACGATGATCTAGGCCCCGAGTTCGAGATTATCTCATAGCCCACCCTGAGATTACTCTTGACGACTTCGCCGCCCCGTACAACTCCGGGTTCGAGCTCAACTGGCCATACGAGCCATCTTCAGTCCTTCTCACCGCATCTGCCAATGGGAGCGGGACAGCTGAGATTGTAATCAACCCAGTCTACGAAGAACATGTCTGGCAAATAAGAAACTGGACCGTCAGCGACGCATTTCGTCACAAGTTCCCAGACGTATCACGGCTTATCGATCTAGACTCTGGTCAAGACAGCGCGAGCAATCCAAGCCAAAACGTGGCGAATCATTCACCACCATGATTCACTACCAATTCGAAGCCGTGTTGCCATAGAAAGATTCGCGACATCAGAAAACAAGCTGTGACTCGGGTCTCCTGAAGCATGCACCTGGCCTCATTTCCCGTAGTGCGGTGAACTGAAGGCTGCAGCAGGTAAATCGCTCCGCCTGTTCGCATAGAGCCTAGTAAATGATCTGCCTTCTACAGTCGAACCGGAAGCAAGAACTTGGCTGCTGCATTGTAGGAGTTGGTCGTAATCGAACTTCTCGTTTTACTCCGAGTGGTGATAGCTTCACAATGCACATTTCTCTCAATACCGTCCAATAACAGGGATCAAGTGTCCTGGGTATTCCAGGTGGTTACTTTCACATCAGGGCTGCCAACTAGATAGCCACAGCTCGTTCTTGTCGTCTCAGCAGAGTATCTCAACTTGTCTCCAGTTGTTTCTCGCAACAGAAGGGCATGCGCCAAGATCTCAACATCGTACACACCTGAATATCTAGCCTTACATATCCAAAGTCTCAGAAATACTGTCTTCTATGATGCAAAACAGCGGTATTTCCGAATTGCTGTACATCCAAGTAGTGGGCGTTTTCCTTGCAGGGTTAGAGCTCGGAAATCGGTAGCCGGTACACGTGTCTCAAGGGAGGGGGAAGAAGCGTATTCAGACCACCCTCTGGGGAGTAGATTGATCATCTCTATATTCTACAAGATACCTTTTTGGTTAGGCCACAATGTCAAACACACAACTCGCGGGCAAAGTGATTGCTATCACTGGAGCGGCTTCTGGCATTGGCTTAGCGACTGCAAAACTCCTAGCCAGCAGAGGAGCCAGGCTCTCCATCGCAGACATTTCCATGGAGGGACTCGAGGAAGCCCAAAAAGATATTCAATCACAGTATAACGCCGAAGTCATCGCTTATCCACTTGATGTCCGGAAATACGACCAAGTTGAAGGTTGGATTACCGAGACAGTCAAGCGCTTCGGTCGACTCGACGGCGCCGCCAACCTCGCTGGTGTTTCACCCATGAGTATCGGGGGAGAAGACGGCTTGCTCCAGAACCAAGACTTGGACGAGTGGGAGTTTATCTTTGGGGTCAACACAACCGGGGTGATGCATTGCATGAAGGCTCAGTTGCAGAACATCTCCGACCACGGCAGCATCGTCAACGCAAGTTCAACCGCGGGATTGATGGGCAGAGAGAAAAACGGGGCGTATTCCGCTTCAAAACATGCAGTTCTCGGCTTGACTCGGTCCGCGGCGAAAGATGCTGGCCGGCGTGGTGTTCGCGTGAACGCAATTTGCCCGTAAGTTGAAGGACTTTGCCAGAGCCTGACAGTAGTTGACGGTATCACAGTGGGCGAATCGACACACCAATGTTGAGAGCTGCTCTTCAAGCAGTGGAAGCTGCAGGAAGTGGAGATGCATTTGATAGAGAGATGGAAAATGACATCGCGCTTAGGAGAAACGGAAGACCAGAGGAAGTGGCTGCATTGATTGCATTTCTACTAAGTGACGACGCAAGCTACATGACGGGTAATGCTGTCAGCATTGATGGCGGTTGGTATTGTTAGTTCTCAAGGGAAGCAGAGAAAGATACAACGCAGCGCTCCGCCATAACATTCGAAAGTATCCCAAAACTTCCATGTTCTAACAACTTCACAGCTTCACCAGTTAATTATAACGTGAGTGTACTTGACTATGAGCAGATGCGAACATACTGTACGACAACCAATGAAGCAGGTGGAGTAGAAATATCCAGGAGGTAGGCCATCTCCTAAAGCCGCGGTGGTGATAGATGAGGTGTCAGTGTCATACCTCGCGCGATCGTTTTCTTCTTCTACATGATATTTAGCAGTGCTCTCGATCTTGTTCGGCGCTATTGCAAATAACCGTAAAGCATCAATGGACGGAGAACTCTAGGCACACTTGATAACAACAGGAAACAAGATTAGGTTTATAGTTGTTGCCCTTGGGCCTCTAGATGGGCTGGATATAGCGCAACCTCATCCTGCAAGTTGGGATGACTGGCGCCTTTAATATTGGGAGTATCAAATCTGATGATGCCAACGGACAGATATGGTTCACCGTTGAACCATTGCATAATCTGGAGTTGCGGCGGGGATGAACAAGGATCAGCGAGTCTAAGGATAACGTTACATTGTGGATGATCGGCATCCTCCAGCGGACAACGATTAGAACCCGCGCTTCGAATTGCCAGGATTCGGCTTATTGCCGCTGGATATCCAGGGGCCTTCATCACGAGCAGCCGAGGCGAGGGAGGAGGTGAGGGCAGATTTTCGCTTCAACCTTGACCACAACAGTCTCGAACAATGCCATGACGTGTGCCTCGTTGCCATCTTCCACTCGTGAATGCCCCTTCGCTACTCCTCGGTCCTCATTTTAACTCACCCTCGTCATCATGGCCACGCCTCGGACAAAAAACCCCGTCCCCTCGTGGATCGAGAATCCCTACCCCCACGTCCAACACAGCATCATCAGCTTCCCCCGCAAGCACATCCTCCAAGTCACGATCAATCGGCCACGGCACCGCAACTGCTTGCCGATAGAAGCAACCATCGAGCTCGGCGCGCTCTGGAGATGGTACGACGCCGAGCCAGAGCTCCGGTGCGCCGTCCTCACTGGCGCCGGCGACCAGGCCTTTTGCGCCGGCATGGACATGAAGCAGAGATTGGATCTCCTCGAGACTAACGATGTCGCTCATGAATTCCCCTCGGGCGGCTTCGGCGGAATGTCGAACCGGACAGGGCGCAAGCCTATTGTCATAGCCTGCAACGGCCATGCGCACGGTAAGATTGCAGTCTCCCGCAACAGACAGACGCTGACGATGCAGGTGGTGGCTTCGAGATGGTGCTGAACGCCGATGTCATCTTTGCCTCGCCCAACGCAACATTCCGTCTCCCCGAAGTCCTCCGAGGCGTCTCTGCACTTGCCGGAGCCCTGCCCCGAGCGATGCATCTCTTTGGAAATCATCGCTGCATGGACCTCGTCCTCACCGCCCGGACGCTGAATGCCGAGGAGGCGGTGCAGTGGGGGCTTGTCAAGGAGGTCGTGCCCCAGGAGAAGCTGCTGGAGAGGACGCTGGATTATGCTGGCGAGATCGCGAGTTCCAGTCCGGACAGCATAATCATTTCGCGGTTGGCTGCAAGGGAGGCATGGGAGACGGGCGTGAGCAGAGCGACCATGAGAGGCCAAGAGCTTTGGGCTGAAGCAATGATGCGAGGCAAAAACGCAAGCGAGGGTTTGGCTGCATACAGAGAGAAGAGGGATCCAAAGTGGTTTCCTTCGCATATCTAGACTTGGTAATTGTACACTAGAAGCCGCCATCTTCAGCAAGTCTTGATGCGCTGAATGTTACTGTATGATCACAAGTTGCTTCTTTTCAGTTACACAGCAACTACAACTTGCTACCTTGCTGAGAAATCTGCGCGTAGCCGTTTGACAAAGCCGTCCGGCCATCTCCCTTCACGACAGTCTCGAACAACACATCATCCACCCCGTCCTTGGACCCGACAACCCACATTCTAGTCTCAAGCTCGTCACCCGGATACACGACGCTCTTGAACCTAGCGCCAAACTTCTTGAATCGGCTGGGATCTGAGCCACCAAGTTCCCTCAATACCTGTCCAGCCGCGATGTTCCACGTGCCAAGACCGTGTAGAATGGATCCCTTGAAGCCGGCCCGCTTGCCAAACTCCTCGTCGGCGTGCAGTGGGTTGTAGTCGCCGCACAGGCGGTATAGGAGGGCTTGTTCGGGCGTCGTCTGAAAGGTGGAAACTGCATCGGGCGCACGGTTGGGGATCTTGGGGGTCGGTTTGGATGGTCCTCGGGGGCCTCCATAGCCACCTTGACCGATACCAAATGCCATAGAGTTCATCTTGACGTATACAGTACCTGTCTTGACGTCCACAAGCTCCTGCTCGCTTTCAAGGATCATAGCTCCGCCTAGGAAAAGTGAGCTCGTGAATAATACAATGAGTGTTGCGTGGAAGATCTGTATCGGAGCTTACCCTTGTCGTAAACGCCGATAACCTTCCGGTGGATCTCAAGATCTAGTCCATCGGAGCTGACGGGGACAGGCCTGAGGATCTCAATGCCCCTCTCTCCATCTACTGATCGCTGGGCGTCAAAGGGCGGAGTTCCAGGCACCTCCCCAGAGGTCATACGAGAGATGAAGTCGATGACATCCTGAGACGTCTCCTTGAAAGCAAGGTTGATGGGGAAAGTTGGGAAAGCGGCGAACTTGGGGTGAAGCTCATATAGGAAGTGTCGTTCGTTTTTTCCAATTCCAATCGCATTTGCCTGGATAGGCTGTGTCAATTGTCTGTTGAATCTCAAGGAGGCCATGGTCGCTTACGAACAACAATACATCGCGGCGGTTGTATGAAGACTTCAGTGGGGGATACTTGTAGCCGGCCGCTTTGCGGAAGTCGACGTTATCGTATCGCCCTGAGGCATTCTTGACGGGTCTATCGCTTGTACTCATTTTCAACGAGTCGACCTCTGGAATGTCACTTGATGGAAGCGTCTCTGGTCAGCAAAATGGCTGGTCGGGTGGAAGTGAAGATGGTAGCGATGATGCCCTAATTCTTCATTCACTGCCCCCCTATAACTTAAAAGGTCGATTAGTTACCCCGCCATTAGCAAACCCCTGCGAGGGGTGATGCCGAGGCTTGGTTTTAACTGCGGGAACTCAACTGAGCATTCATGTCACCCGGCTCTTACATTGACCATCCAATCTGATTCTGAGCAGGCTCCTCAGCAATTGACAGAACTACAGTGGGGGAACAGAAATTCTGTCAAATATCATAACCTGGACTCCATCGTGATATACAATCTCCTATTAGAATCATTTCTCATAATTCGGCCCTTTTAAACCTCTGTTTGATCTCTGTTTAAAATCGCTAAACTGCGTGCTGGGCACTTCCCAAACCAGCCGTACCAATGGGGCCACCTCAGATCTAGGGCCACTAAAGTTGGAATCCCCAGCTTGTCCCTTTTAATAATAATTGAGCTGTTTCCATCAATCAGCGCGTCCGTTCTGTTCACGGTTATGGACCCTCACCACGCCTGAAAACTAAAAGCAAATTGCCGAAACATCCGATCGTGGCCATGAGCTGCATTTAAGAACTCCATCTCCGCCCCATCATCCTCCCCCGATTTCACCTCCGAAACCTCCAAGAAACAGTCAAAATGGCCGAAAGATATATGGAAGTGGCTCGAATGCCCACTGTCGGCGGCAGGGCGCGAGTTGAGGTTCGTCTGGTGGCTCAAGGCACTGCACTCAAATAGTAGCGCTCTCCTGACGCTGGAATGCAGCTGCTTGGACGACTACAGCAGCTTTCAGAAATCGCCGCAAGGGCAGAACCAGGGTGTCTGAAATACGCGGCGCTGGTTCCGCGGGACGACGACGGCAAGACTGTGTACCTGATCGGAGAGTAAGTCAAGCCGCCCGGTCAAGATGAGCTCAGCCTGAAGGGTCCAGATACAAGGACAAGGCGTCCCTCGACCAGCACATGGAAAGCGAAGGAGTCGCCAGTATAAGCCAGTGGCTCACCGAAGAGCCGATTCTTGGCGACGCACCAGAAGTGCACATCTTGCAATTCCTCCCCGACCTTCGCTTCACCAGAGACGACGTGTTGAAGCACCCAGACCCTCACGTGGTTTTCGATGAGCTTGATTACATCCCCGGCGGTGCCGACACATCTCTCCCATGCTGGAAAGCAGTGGTAGAAGCGGGCCGCGACGGTGAGCCAGGAACATTGGTTTACGGCATCTTGAAGGACACGCAGAAAGAGGACCGGCTTTGCTCCTTTGCGGTGTATGAGAGCTCAGATTACCTGAGGGATGTCCATGTGCCGAGCAAGGCTGTCCAAACCAGCATTGCCAACACGAAGGATTCGAGGACAGGACTGAGGCATCACGTGTTGAAGAAGCAACTTGGATTTCTACATAGGCAGTGATTCATAGGCAAAGGCAATTGGCAATATTATACCTGGAATCTTGGCCAGCATGGCGTGTACTTGGAGGTTGGTGTCGTGGATGGTGATGGCTGATGCTGTGTTGGACCTACACAAGCAGGGCCAGCGAATTGGATCACCAAAAGTACTCGAACCAATGGCTAACTCTTCCAAGGCGAGCCTTTCATGAATCTCCCGGCGAAGACAATCCACGAATGGGACTACGAACCTGTCGGCGCCTGATGATCGGACACATCATCGAGTGTTCCATATGCCACTGGTGGCTACTACTCTGGCTCAAGACCTTGGTATCAAGGATCTTGATATAAGATATCCGATTCCCTCCATTGAGGAGAGTGGCAGTCGCAGGAGGGGGCCACCGTTGACCTCCGCATCTTTGCCCAAACACGCGACGAGGAACTTTCTCGGGGAGTAGCTTCGTCGCCTCAGATTGGCGTACAGTTCTTCCACCCGTTACATTTCATCTCCCCTCTGTCTTTTACATATCAACACACAGCATCCAGCACAAGTCTCCAGTAGTTCGCCGGTATCGAGGCCATATCACCTGGGAATCCACAAACCACCATTCCCATAAACCTGATCTCTCATCGCCCCAGCCTCCGACCGGACACCAACCCAGTGCGACGGAAGCCTATCAACCCGGTTCTGCACCTTGCCCGTAGCCTCGTTCAGCCTGTCCGAGAAGCTCCTCTCACTCCTCAGCGTCCTGATACCCGAGACGGCAACCTCGGGTCCCCAGTACTCGCGCCCCAAGCTAGCCGTCGTCGTCATGACGTCCCGCGTGTGCTCCTCCACCAGATCCTCATCCGACTGGCCTGGAGTCCACGGGTGCAAGAAGCCCATCAGCATGAGCTTGACCCTGGTGTCGAAGAATGCGGCGTTGTCAAAATCGTGAATAAAGTGCACGGCAACCTTATTGCGCAGCACGACGCCCGGAGACGCGTTCCGCAGGGGAGCTATCGTCACGATCGCTTCGTGCCAGTCGTCGTCAAAGTCCTCCATCTCCTGGCTGGGCACAATGCGAGCCCAGGCCGCAAAGACGCCTCCCATGCGCATCTTGATCTCGTCTGCTACCTCGCTGAGGTTCGCAGTCGGTATGCCAAGCTTTCTGGTTGACAGTCCGGTGCCATGAACCACCTTGCCCGAAAACTTGAAGGGGAACGGTGCTTCAGGGCCATCGTCACCACCGATGACACTTAACGGACCATCGAGTGGCGCCCCTGCGACAAGGGGGTCATATCGGCCTGCTTTTCCGGTCCTCCAGCTCTCGTTTACAGCGTTGCCCATGCCAGAGCCGTGGTATGCGGTATGCGCAGTGTGTGCAGCCTTCTTGATCGCTGCGTTGGGGGCAAACCTCTTGGATCCAGTCTCAACAATCGCCCCGGCAACTCCGGTGTACTTCTTAGCCACCTGCTGGCCGATAGTGCTGGCTACCCGGATTCCCATCTCCAACGGCATCGTGCTCAGGCTCGCACCGCGCACAACACTCGCATCTGTGGAAGTACTGGCAATCCTGAACACTGGACTTCCACAGAGAACCTTCTTCCCGCCTTCGCCAGAACAGAGGACCAAGCGGAAGTATCCATCTGCAGCTGCAGCGGGAATGCGCACGATATGTGTTTCCTGCGGAATGTGTTTCTTGAGTCGCCCCGATGCCTTCTTGACGAACCGTTTGAAGTCTCTCTGAATGCCGCGCTCATCGGCTTCTGATAGATGCTCAAGCCCAGCCTTGGAAGCCGGAGTAACATCGATCCAGTTCCCGGTCGTGCCCACTAGAGCCTTGAGAGTCATTCCCATATTTCCAGAGAACCCTTTTTGCTGCAACCACACGGTTCTATTCGGAGGAAGCGGTGCATCTGACAGGATAGTGATGGGTACTGATGTCGCAGGGCCACGATACCAGACCAGGGCGTGAGAATGGCGGATGATGGTGAAGTGTTTAGTAGATTCAGCTGGATGACTGATAAGCCCGCCAGCAAAGTACTGTGCCTCTCCCAGAGCAGCCTTCCATTTTGACTGATCTTTGGGCTTCTCCTCTTGGGTTGGGGTGGTGGATGATAGTGCAGAGGAGCTCTTGACTCGCCTGATCTCGTTGGTCGGGCGAGGGCTTGGGATCTCATCAACCAGAAAGTCGACTTGTAGATTGCCCCTAGGATCTACAAAGCCCGATTGTTGAGGAGCATGAGCGCCGCCAAGGTTGGTTGCTGACCGAACAGGCCGCAGAGGCCGCTGAGGCCGTGGAGGAGCTAGGGCTCCGGCGCCGTAAGCACTGTATGCCGGAGGCGGCGCAATCGGCTTCCGCCGTAATGCCGGATCGGGCCTGTTCTCCATATCCGCAGTCGGTAGGGAATCAATATTACAGGCGATTTGCGGTCATCTCGACGTTGAAGGGCGGGATTTCTCCAGGGAGGCCGCCAGGCAGAGCAGAGGAATCTCAAAACGGAGGACAAGGCGCCGTGGCCAAGAAATTGCACCGTGCGGACCAGGGGTTCTCAGGAGATGGCACAGTACAAGAAAAAAGGAGGTGACTTGATACGATTGACTGAAACGTTCGTTATGTAGGTTTGGGGCATGGTATTCATGGCATATCTTGCCCTTGTGCTAGATTTCTATAGCTCTTATGGAATTCCTGCTCTTTATCCCACGTGTCTACCGACATGACCTGTCTTCAGCCTGGGTATCGCCTAACATGGCGTGCGGGACCGGGACATTCGTTCATTATCGCTTGGCCGCTCAGTTCGCCAAGATAAGAGCCTCCAACTCGTCTGCCTCCTTGGGTGTGATGGTCAGGTTTTCGTAGCCAGTCTTGGTGACGAGGATGTTATCCTCAATGCTGCCGGCGGTGGTTAGCTGACTAGCTGTTCAATAGCGCGACGGTCATAACCAGAACTTACCGGACTCCACCAACATCCCAGTACTTCTCCAGCACAGCCGAGTCGATGAACTTGTTGTGTGCGGGATCCTCAAGATAGGGAGCGATGATGAAGCTGCAAAAGTAAATCTAAAGATATCAGCTTAACCCCCCCAGGAGCGTTTCGCCAAAAGGTCGACTCACTCCAGGCTCGACAGTGATCACACTGCCACTTGGAAGGTTGCCTCGCACACGCAGATATCGGAAGAACTTGTCTTTATCGTCGTATTTGGGGTTACCACCAGTGTCGTGGGTGTCCATGCCGAGGTAGTGACCCAGGCCGTGAGGGAAGAAGGCAGCGCTGGTACGAGCCTTGAGGATATCTCCCTTGTCGCCCTTTAGAATGCCGATGGAGTGCAGGCCATCGATGGCAACCTTGTGGGCGAGGAGGTGAACGTCATCCCACAAAACACCCTCCTTGAGTGCCTCTATGCAATCATTCTGCATCTTTAGGACGATATCGTAGATCTCGCGAGATTCTTTGGAAAACTTGCCCGAGAGCGGAAAGGTTCGAGTCTTGGTCAAGGTCAGGTCAAGGTCAATACAAAGGGTGCGCAGATTCACTTACAATATCAGAGGCATAGTTGTTCCATTCGGCGCCAGCATCCATCAACAGGTTCAGCTTCCCCTCAAGAGGTGCGTCATTCGGGACATAGTGTAGAGTTGCAGCAGCCCTTCCACTGGCAGCAATGGGATGGTAGGCCATCTCCTTGGCTCCGTGGGCCATGCACCTCTCCAAGAAAGTAGCCTCAAACTCTCTCTCGTTCTTGGCTGTCCTGGCCTTCTGCACAACGGCTCGGTGCGCAATATCTGACACATGGTTGGCCTTGCGGATCAGGGCAACCTCGAACTCATCCTTGACCACTCGGGAGACCCCAATAGCCTCCTTCAGGACGTCGAAATCCTTCTTCTCGAATCCAAGGAACGTGACATGGTCCGAGACCTGGTTCGCGATCGCAAATGCTGTGGACTGAGCGTTGGCAGCTCCGAGGTGGGCCAAGGTAGCATTGAGCTCGGTGGTGAGCTTGACCTCGTCGACGTCGTACTTCTGGAGTGCTTCGTCGATGCTAACGGGGAGACCAGACCAGATGACATCATCGGGATCGATGGGAGGAATAAAGAGGATGGACTTGGAGGCTTGGATGTCGTAGATGAAGTAACAGTCGGGGAGGTTGCAGCCAGTGAGGTAGTAGAAGTATCGGCGCTGGCTGTTATTGCACACGTCAGAGGAATCCCAAAGTCCACAGCAACATGGATCGACTCACCGGAACGGTTCAGGCCCATCATTGTCCTCGAGGAGCTTGGTCATTCGACCTTCGAGGTAGAGGATGCCGTTGGCATCGGGGATCTTTTTGTGGATGAGCTCGACCACGCGCTTGGCGTGGGACTTGCCCGGGTATTTGGCCTTGAGAACAGCCTCGAAGTCTTCGGCGACCATGCTGGAAGCTTGTGGCTTGGGGCCAGACGATAGAGGTGAAGCGGTCGAGATGGCTCTGGAGCTTGCGAAGCTGGGGTGCTTTTGCGGTTGCGATCGAGGGGACGCTCGTCGAGGGTCTCGATATCGAGGAGATGACGGTGCAGCAGAGATCGAGTGTGTACCGGGACTCTTTCGTGTTATACTCAGAGTCAACGTCGATATTGGCCTGGCTTGAAGAAGAGAAGAAGGTCGACAAACTCGAGGACAGAGGTACGATGCGGAGAGCAACCCCGCCATGGGCTTCTTGCTGATCACGGAAGCCATGAACGAAAGAGGAAGCTCCCTGTGAATCAGCACTTTTCGCGGTCGTTTAGTGGTCGCGTCCGCTGCACAGCTGCCCGCTACAGGTGGATTCCGGGGTCTTTTTACTTAGCTTACAGTGGAGGGCTCCACAGCGGCTGACAGCGGCTTCTGTAGGCTGCGGGTGCCAATTAAATGGCGTGAGTTTTGGATGCCCCTACGTGGACGTCATTAGACTTGATGGTGGGCTGTATTACGGGCGAACAATTGATCCGACTCATGAGTCAATTCACACTGCTCAACATCACTTGAGGAAAGTATTTCTAGAAAATCACTAAGTACAGTGTCAATATCCGAACTCCTGCATATGAGCTGCAGTCCGGGGTAAATGGTAAGATGTACATGAAGTCGTCAGAGAGACGTCTCAATTCAGCCCAGCTCGCGTTTGTTTTCGTCATGCATCACCACTCATTCCGCAAGGAAGCTGAGAATAGCGTCATAAGTAACGGTGTGCGAGTAACCAAAGTTCAAGCCGTGCCCTGCACCAGGAACAACAGTCGTATTGAATCGCGAAGCCTTAGCAAAGAACTCCTTGGAAACATCAAGTAGCGAGGGAAGCTTCTTGTTGATGCTACCGGTCGAGTAACAGTTGCCACCGCAGAAGGCAATATCGCGTTCTACCTCACATCAGTATCACATCACCCAATGCGCCAAGAGCAGAGACTTACCGCCAGTAATGATGAGAACAGGGCCAGGGTAGGCACTTTTGGCCGCGGCAGGGGCCCCAATGCTCAGAAGCTCGCCGGGCGTCGTGGGCTGGCCCGTCTGGTACGCCAGCTCCAGCAGCTGAGGGTCAAAGTCGCCCTCGGCGAAGAAGTTGATGTGGACGCCCACGGTGGAGGCCACGGCGAGATAGCCAGGCGGGTACTTGCAAGCCAGAGGCGAGTCCTTGACGGGAATGAAGTTGTTGCTGAGTGCGAACAGTGGCACGTAGGCAGGAACATGGGTGAAGCCGGTCAGGACAACAGCATCGGTGAGTTCGGGGTATTTGTTGGCGAGACCGTAGGTCATGACTGAGCCAAAGGAGTGGCCGATATGAACCGCCTTGGAATACTTGGTGGTGACGCCAGGGAGATGCCCTTGCCTGGCTTGGCTGGTAAGCTCCTTGAGGGCAGCAATCTCGAGGAAGATCTGGATCTCCTTGAGGGCGTCGCCCTTGGAAGAAGCGCCAATGCCCAGCCGGTCCCACGTCAGAGTCGAGTAGCCATGCTCATCCACTGCCCTTGCGACATAGCTGTAGTTGTATCCGTTGTAGGGCTGATCCCAGTAGCTTCGGTCGAATCCGATGCCGTGGGTCATGATCTGAAGCTCACTGCCAGGCCCGGCGTCCGGCTCGCAGTACGTAGCCGCAAGCTCATAGTTCCCTGAGACCTCAACCATCTGCAAGGGTTAGCTACTGGTGATGTCACTCCAGACAATGCAAACCACTCACTCCCTTCTGGATTTTCTTGGGGAACGCCTCTCCTTGCCTGGAGAGGTTGAGGATGAAGTCTGTCACATCGACCTTGGTCAACGGCGTCTCGAGGTTGAAGACCGCGTTCTCCGTCTTCAACGAGACAGGGACCGTTATGTTGGCGCACTTGCGCGCCGAAGCGGCAGCGAAGAGGGCAAAGAGAGCCAGCGACTGAAACATCATGACGGCTTCCTCTGTAGGGCGTGGACTGGAGAGACAAGGCGTGGAGAGATAGTCCAACGGTCAAGCCACTCCAGCAGGGAGAACCTAGGGACTTATACTCATCTCTGCTAGTGCCTCGACTGGGATACAATTTTAGGTGACACCTTGATCGACGGTCTCGGCTGCGCAGAGATGGCGGACTAAAGTAGCCGAAGCTTCCGCTTCATGACATGGAGAGGCAAGCATTGTGTTCCCGGTTCCAGGGTCGCCGCAGGATGCTTCGACATCATTAAAGCTCCACCGCAGCTCACAACTCTAAGCCCCAAGGTAGCAGTCCGACTATTATCGGCCAGGGACGCAAGGCATCCCGCGCGAGACGCATCTTCATCGCGGAACCGTCTCCAGAAGCAGCAAAGCCTGCGCAGTTGAGAGGCAAACAGAGAACTTTTGCATTTGAGGTCCTCAATCGGTCCTCAATCGGTGACGATGCAAAGGTCAAGTTGGTTGAGCTTCAGCCAACCGGAGAAAAGAAAGGGGGCCCTAACAGACGGGCTAGTGATTGCGATCTTCCCTCGGCAGATGCAGCTTCCGCGACTAGTTTCATGAGCCACATAACATGTCTTGACTGTGTCTTCTTAGCAGCTTTGAGCTGCATAAGATCTTGATGAGCAAGGCTAGCTCAATTACCGGTAAGATGTGTCTCCACTCGGTGTAAGTTGCTAGGCCTCTTGCAGTGGCAATTCGGCCATCTTCAACCCTTGCAGGCTTGCTGCAGAGCATCTGGGCTCTGTTTGCCAGATCATACTACGGAGTACAGCCAGGCAGTGCATCCGCTCGGGGCCTCATTTCGTCTCTTCCATGCCGCGGATCCATTGTGCGTACACGTCTGCTCCCATGTGTGCCGGCATCAGCTGAAGAGGACAATGCATGAACTAACTGGAGACACTGATTTTAGATGTAGTTAAACAATTTCACGTTGTGTCATGATGGCAACTAGTGCAATAACATCCGTAATATCACATTATTTCCAGAGCTTCCATCATGGAACCGAGTTCGATCATGGTAGCCATTGGTCGCACGGCGAGAACCTTAACCTAGTAATCCAGGCCGTTGTACCCGAAAGTTATGTCAAAGCAATAGACACCTCCTTGCATCGGCTGCGATGTGATTCCGAACTGAGACAATCACACCGTCCCGGGGATTTGCTTTTGACTCTACCCACTAGGATAGCCATGAGACATGCAGAACAATGGACTTTTTTTACTTTCCACAGGGTCTAAATCAACCGAAATAGTCGTGCATGCTGCGCTAACGCCGGTAGCCTATCTTGATCGAGCGGCAGAGGCGTCACGCCTTCTGGTTGACAACCCAGGAGCTCCACATCTGATCTAAAGATCTCATCCTGACCCGCCGAGAACAAAGTAACGCGGGAATTTTACTTGTGCCATAAGTCTGTACAAGTTTAGAGAGACCTTATGACAGTGGCCAGGTCTTCTCTTCCTAAACTTGGGCAGTATTAGAGGAGTTGTGGCATAAGTAGCGTAGCTGTACCCGTGTTTTTTGTCCCTCACTAGCAGCTGATATCAGACAGAAGGGTCCAGATGATGGAGCAAGATCATATGTTTACTCACGGGTAATCTCACTTTGAAAGAAGTGCAAGACGTTGCTCAAGCATGTGAACCGACATACGGAGGAAGAAGCATTCGTATCTCAATGAACATAATTAACATGAGGTCTGGTAGATCTTGCACGTCTCGGCTGGACGATCTCATGCCGTCTTAATATTGCTAGCTGGTCCAAACGAAGCATTGCTCTCACAGCTCATCCTTCTCATCCAGCTCGCTCTGTAACTGCATCGCCATCCCTATGGCCGCAAATCCTCCCATATGCATCGCCTGCACCACACTCCTCATCATCGTCGCCGCATCACCCCCCGCAAAGCACCCCTTCACGCTCGTCTCATTGAAGGGAGCTTCCACCTTGACATCCCCCGACGGCAGCGTCTCCAGGCCCAGCTGCCCCGCAAACGGCGCCGCTTGCACCACGTTGGGGTGGTTGACCACAAAGCCCTCCGTCGTGGAGGAGCCGTCTTCAAACGTGATGTTGACCGCCGGCCCGCTGTCGACCAGCTGGAACCGTGTGATCTTGCGGCTGTCAAAGTCGACTTTGCTGCTGTGCACCTTGGGGCGCACGTTGTCGACGAGCGAGTCGTTGCCGTTTGTGTAGACGGTCACGGACTTGGCGAGACGTTTGGCCATGGGTGTGACGTGGGCGACCATCTCTGGAGCCATGATCATGCCGCCGGCGAAGACGCCAATAGAGTCTGCGCCTCGCTCTTCAAATCCATGACAATACAGGCAGTGGAAGCTTCAAAGATGTCAGGTACGGCATCATGGTGGAACTCGGAAGGAAACCACTTACATGCCACGCGCCCAGCAGTCGCCATAGCCTTCGGGCTGGTTCTCAAAGATATCCTTGACGCCCGTACACAGGCCAAGTTTCTTTCCCTGGTACACCGTGCCTTGGTTATCGACAGCCTCAAAGATGCCGGATTCCAGTTTCCGAACGGTTCCAATCGTCGCTGGCTTGAACTCGATGCTGCGATAGCGCTTCTGGAGATCCTCTCGAGCTTTGGCACGAAACTCGGCGGGGTCAACGTGATCGAACCCCAGAACATTGTGCATGTGCTTTGTCGGCGCATTACGATACACCCCCGAGTCGATTACGAGGGCCGTGTATACTTGTCGCGCAAGGGCCGTGGCCATAGACAGACCAGCTGGGCCGCCGCCGATGATGAGAACGTCGTAGAGCTTGTTCGCCATTATAGTTATCGAATAAGTGCTTTCTTGAGAAATCGCCAAAGGAACAATCTCCAAGTTATTAGCAACGATCCGTTGTAAGTTTGATCTGATTCTTCGACGACCGGCGCCTTTATACGCTGCTCCGGAGAGATCAGAAAGTCTCCGGCTACGGAAGTCCGTCTCCTAAGGATTTCCGTGCCGGCCGGAGACTTCGGTCTTTGGTCAACATCATTGGGCGGCTTCCATATACGGTAGCCAATAGAAAAAAATATGCAATTTCTGATATCTGTCTTCGGACTATGCGTTGCCGGGCATTGTATTCTCGATCCGGTCCCTGTTGCTGAGAAATCAAGTCGAAATGCGCGCTGACAAGACAAAAAAGAGACGCTTCCGACACGAGACAATTGGCAGTGGAGCACATTCTAGATTATTTGTATGATAGATCGATATCGAGTAGGTGTTTCAAGCCGAGATAAGGTTCAGCTTTGGCGATAGCTTCATAACAATTGTTTGCTAGACAGTTGGACGTGCGAATCAGAGACTCGATGGAACAACAAACAAGCAACTGAGGGACAAAACCATGGCTCTTCCAAATTTGTTCATTAGTGGCAATTCCAAACGGCCTTTATTACCTTAAGAATTACCTGGGGCTTTAAAGGCTTTAAAGCATTGCGCTCTTCAAAGCGTCGTTCACCGATGCTTGTCATCAACTGGTAAGAGCTCAACACCATTCCTTCCACCTTCATCACCAACTCGCAAGTCACATGAACTTGACATCATAAAACCTCAAGACTCAGTTCTCTTCACTCTCCTTCTCCCTTCTCATCCATTGACTTCCATACTTGAAGTGTTATCATGGATACCTCAATCGCTCAGTCCCGCGGCCCTTCAACTGCCGACATGAGTGCTCCAACCGAGAACCCAGTCAGCCTTTCCTCGCCTCCTCCACAGCAAACCTCCCGTGTTCCCACCTCCTCTCCCCTTCCAGAGCCAGGCCTGGGCTCTGGTCCCAGTGCCTGTAAGGATCCCACAGCACTACATGCCTGACCGGACTGACAACGCATCTAGTCGGACGAGAGCATGTGCTTCAGCCGGACCTCAAGGCGCAGATCATACGCATGTGCGTGGCCAACGCCTATGAGCACCTCCTCAGCTCTGAGATGGACTGGCAGATACCCGGCGGCCTGTGGGTATGTCGCGTTGTCGGTTTGCCATGCTCTGGGAAAGACTTCAAGCGCGAGTGCTGTCTTTCCCATCATCTGATGAACAAGGCACATACGGTAAGCCATCTGCATCTCCGCTTCATCGGGATGAAGATGGATGGCTAACAATGTGTGCCTAGAAGCACGAGCTGGACCTGTTCAGTGAGTCGCTCCGCAGGGCGGACAGTGAATCTGGTGATCAAAATCCGGGAACGAGCACTACTTCTCTGCCAGCTGGGTCTGGAAAGGCGAATCAGGACGCTTAGATGGGCGACAACAAGGCTGCGGTTTAGTCTTCCTGGGAATGATGCAGCCGTTGCTCTGAGGAAAGAATCGCAAGAAGGGACAGCATGGTATTCGGCAGAGTCAATGTGTCAGGACATTTCAAGCTCTGATCAAGGAGAAGACGAATGGCTAGTCTCATTTCGACGAGCATCAGAGCAATAGTTCAGGGCACAATGAAAGCAAGAGAATCAAGTATACCCGCAGGTGCAGGTCCAAAGACCAGTTTATAAGTTAATTCTCTCAAGTCTAAGAATAAAGGCCGGTTTACCGGGATATCTGTACAAAAAACGACAACGCTCTACGAGCTATGCAAGCGGGTTGATCAATGGGACGCTACCATGTACAAAGGTAGTCAAACACAGCTCCCCAGCCGCGATGCTCAAGCAGCCTTCCAGCCGCGAGCACCAGCAGTCGAAAGCCACATGTAGTACAATCCATAACCACCACCCTTTTCAACCCCCATCGCACTCGCGACGCCCATGGAGAAGGCTGGGTTTGTGAGGACCAGTCCGCGGTGAGGCTCTCCCACCGAAACAATGCTCAGAATCCCGACGGGGCACGGGGGGATTCCGAGGCGGACCTGCTACGAGTCGTCACCCAGCACAACCCAGGCGTCCGAGGACGGGGTGGCTGCACCGTCTCGGACCTCGACCTCGCGCTGCGAGGGGAGGTCGTCGAGGTCGCTGTCGGAGAAGCAATCATAGTCAGAGAGAAGGTCGGAGACCAAGTCGGGAGCCTGCGACGTGTCGACGTCAAAGGACGGGTTCGAGCCGTCGAGTTCGTAGATGACGCGCAGGGGGGCAAAGGAGCGAGACGAAGGACCATTCGTCCGAGGAAGGGATCCGTCGTCGGAGGGAGATGAGAGGAACCGGGCGATTGTCTGGTCGCCGCCGAGGTCTGTAAATGACAGGTCCAGATGCAAAGGCTCGTTGAAGCTGAAGCTGTGCGACTTCTTGTTCTTGCGCGACCGCTTTGCAGGACGAATCGAGTACACGGGCTCCTCATGCTCGATGCTGTTGAGGTCGAAGCCCTCGCCACGATCCTGCTCGTCATCGTAGAGCAGGCCCGCGCGGTAGAGCGCAGCAACCTCGGCATCCTCATTCACAGGCTGGCCACGTCGCAACCGGACATTGCCCTTTGCAGTAGAAGCATCGCGGAAGGCCTCCTCCCGCTCGAGGGAGGGCGTCCTCACGAGGCGGAAGCGGTCGCTGGGCAGCGGGACCCTGCTGCGAGCAAGATCCCGGCCCTCGACCTCATCGGAGCACCATTGAGGGCGGTTCCGGGCGACACGAGCTCTGCGCTCGGCCAGGCAGCTGACGTTTGCGAAGATGATCTCGTTGCGCAGGACCTTCTCCAGCTGAGGTCGGCGCGCACCGGGGTTGGAGATATCCTGCTGGCTGCAGCGACGGCAGTGGGGGGTGCCGTAGGATGCGGTCGTGCAGGGAAGGCCGTTGTCGCGACAGACGTTGGGACTGCTGCTCAGAGCCTGGCGCTTGGCGTTTGCGCGGATGAAGTGGTTGCGGGAGGAGTAGCCGCGAGTCCTGGTGGAGTTGTCGACACCGAGAGGAAAGTGTCTATTCTGCGAGATGGCAGCTGGAAGATCGCCAGTGCTGTTGAAGAGGGACTCCATGACGGGCGATTCCAAGTGTATTATAGAGGCGGGCTGTAGATGTGCTTGGTTGCGAAAGGGCGTCAACGATGGCGCAACTGGGATCCAGGACTTGATGACAAGAACACAAGGCTTGCGTGCTCGACGCTAAAGGGCGCAGAGAAAGAAACTGGCAATGAGTTCGAAGATGGGAGAGGTATCTGGAACACTCGAGGAGATGGCTGACATTATATCATCCGGGGGCGTGTTGGTGCAAGGCCATGATGATTGGACGGCGAGGGAGTCATCTGGGCGCTCGATGGCGTACATACAGGCCTGGCAAGACAGCAGAGGTACCCCGGAAAGCAGGCTGCCAGGGCAAGGCAGCCTTTGTTGCTCACTACCTACCTATTGGGACAGTTCGTGAGTCACGGTCCTGATCCGGGCGTGGGAGTCGAGATACCAGTGGCGCAGCCCTGTTATGCCGCCGGTTCTAGCAAGTAGACAAGCTTCGCATCACACCCACGAGGTGGCCGCGCAGCGCCGTGATAGGCGATAAGCAGGTTTCACGGCCAGGTACCTATCAGCGAGCGAGGCGCATGATGTGCCTTTCTCTGATGGGTGGTGGCTCTGGTAGGCAGCGTCCGTGTGACTGATGGAAGAGCGTGATGTGATTGGACGGCGAGGATGAGGATCTTTGGGTGGCTCACGCGCCGCCATGACGAGAGAGGGTGTCGTCACAAGTACCGTGGCGCTGAGTCTGCGCTTCTCATAACCGAGTTTCTTGTCTTGAAGAGTCATGGCCGGATGACCTGCCAACCCGGCATGGACTTGGAAGAACAAGGAGTTATGACGCCTCGGGAGCAACCTCTGAAACGGCAGCGCATGAATGCTTTGTCTTTGTTGTCCAAGTCCGTGACGTGGTGGCGCTGTTACAGTGCTCTTCAACACTGTCTTCTGAAACCGTCGCACATGAGCCGGCGATTCATGACCAGACCAGATAAGGCAAACAATAAATCTCAAGGAAATCATCTCCCGCCGGCTCAATTGAGCACGCCTGCATAGATAACCACCCTGATAGCATTGGTCGATAAGTTGGCTCCCCCAATCTGGGCTCTCGGCGATGCGGACACTGGCAAGTCGGGGACCCGGGACGGCCTCACAGATGCAGCAACCAATGCCCTCCTTATCATCTCTCAATGTCATAGCAAGGCCAACTCAAGCAATCACCACCACGCTCAGATCACCATTGCATATGCACCGTTGAACCAACAAACCCAGGCAGAACATGCAAAGGCAGACAGCATAGGATAGATGCTGCAACCCCCCGTTCACACGTCTTCCTCTCCCCCGAGCCTCACCTCCAACGCCCCCAGATACCTCTCGACATCCGTCATCTCAATCCCCCGCTCCGCATTCACAGTCCTATCCTTGTCCCACGCAACCCCACGCCCCTGCGCAAAGGCATCCCGGTACTTGACCATGGTGTTGGCATCCTCCTCCATCTGCCGCCGCAGCTCCGCCAGATCCCACAGCTCCCGTCGAAACTCGGTCTTGAACCGCGCGTCCAGCAGATCCGCAAGCGCACCGTACGAGATGGTGTCTCCCGCCGTGAACACAATCTGCCGCTGGATGTCCCGCGGGTCCAGCACAACGTCGGCCGTCACCCGCCCAATGTCCTCGGGCGTCGTCACCGTGATGCTGTTGTCCCAGCTCCCCAGCGCGCGCACCGTCTGCTTGCCGAAGTCCACCACGCCAAAGTCCGCCAGGAACAGGAAGCTCATAAACAGCCCCGTCGACACAATCACCCAGTCCACCTCGCTCTGCGCCCTGAGGCCCTTGCGCACCTGGAGCTGCTCGTCAAACAGGTCCTGCGAGCTCCCCTGCCCGATGATGTCGTAGTCCATGCCAAACTGCCAGGGAACGTAGCGCTTCACCCTGGCCTCGAGGACAGCCTCCAGCAGCTTCACCTGCGTCCCTGGAGGCAAGCCCATGCCGTTGCACGACACGACAATGTCGAACTTGGTGAACATGGCCGCTAGCTCCGCCACGCTTGCGCTGACCACGTCGGCCGCCTCAAAGTCGGCGCCCAGTGCCCGGATGCGCTGTATGAGCTTCTTCTTATCCGGCGCAGCCGAATCCAGCGTCGCCTGTCTCAGCAGCACGGAAATCCGCGTGCGGTTCTGCTGCCGCAGGGGGTGTCGGGCCAGAGCCTCAATGAGGCTGAGTCCCAGCTCGCCGGCGCCGAGGACGAGCACGTTTTCGCTCATGTCCAGCAGGGATGGGTCGTTCAGGCGATCGAGGGCCTGAAGGTTTGCAAACGAGAGTTTGAGAGGCGCTGCTGAGTTTTGATCTTGGTCTTGAGCTGTCATCCTCGTCCTCTTGGCTGACTCTACGAGGTCCGGTATATAACTTGGGCTATACCTAGCTTACTCTCCCGCCATTACGTCTTCACCGTGGGGTTTTAGTTGCCGATCCCATGTGTTGGGGATCCGCTGATGTCACGCTTGAGTGGCGCCGGCACCAGCTGAGAGCCGTACGACTTACAACTCGAGTTGACAACTCGAGTTGACTTGCCTTGGAAGAGTTGCATCTGGTGCACTTCCTTACGTCCACAATCTCCGGGAAAGCGATCCTCCAAAGTCAAGGACAATTTTCGACATTATTCCGTTCCTGCGACAAGATTTGTAAGATTTATCCGACGCATCATGAATCATGGTCCATACCTAATGCATCAATGCTCAATGCATCACGGCCAAGTCCCCACCAACGCAGTCAGATCCGGTGATTCCAACGGTACGCTATTTCTAAGCCATCACAGGGGCGAACTTGACACATCCGGAATTGATTGTTTTTAATGGAATTTATTCATCAACCATGCAAACAACCATTATTAAACTTTCAGCTAACGCAGGGACCGGCCTGCTGCCACAAACGCCCACGCTTCCCAATGCAATGACAAGAGGAACTCACTTTTATGATGATGCGGCCACTGTCACCTTGTTGGCGAATCCCACTGACCGCGTCTTGAGGTCAAACACCACGAACTGGGCCTTGAGCAGGATGTCTCCCAGAATTGCAAAGCCGATGCCCTCGGAGCTCTGGATGCCGCCGTAGCAAGTCGTCTCGGTGAGTCTTCCGTAGTTGATGTAGTGGCCGGGAACCTTGCCGCGGTACTTGCCCATGCCGAAGTAGTAGTCGGGGAGCTTGGATGAGCAGGGGAATGTCCACACGCCGTAGTCGTCGTCGATCTTGGCGCCCTTGACCTTGTGGTAGTAGCCCTTGGTGATGATGTCGGGCAGCAGGAGGAGCGTGGTGCCCGTGTCGACAATGGCAGAGTACTTGTACCGGTGCCATGGGGCTCCCCTGGCGATCTGGAAGCCCTCGATGGTGAGCTGCCACCAGGGGCTGTCCTTGACGACCTTGCTGAAATAGATGGACCCATAGTACTCGCCCTGGTTGATATAGCCAAAGTTGTAGTTACCCGCTCCGCCCTTCTTCAGGTTGGCGGTGAAGACGGGCAGGGAGAGGCTGCTCTGGACGTTGTCAAAGTAAGTCTTTTGCTGAGTTGGTCGGACCGTGTTGAGGCTGGTAAAGGCCAGGCCTACAATGCCGTGAGAGAACTTGTCATGCGCAATGCCGTCGGAGACCTCAGTGGCAGACTCCACGGCCTGGTTGTTGACGTAGGTGTTGCCGACCTGGACCTTGTCGGTGTAGACGATACCGCTGGCACCAGTATCATCGCCATATCGGATGCTCCAGGTCTGGCCATCGAGTCGCTTGCTGGTCTTGGACTTGGCTGGCTTGTAGAGGATGTGACCGGCCTGGTCAGGCTGATAAGTGTCGGTAGAGAAGACCCAGCTGCAAGCGGGTTAGAGTAGGGCGAGATCAGGACAGTCTTTGAGACTTACAAGTCAGAGGAGCCAGTATCAAAGTTCAGATATGTGGTCTGGGGTGGTGTGCCAATCTTGACCGGGACGACGTATTGTGAGTCGTAGTACTTGGGAGGTGTTGCTGAGGCAGTACCCTTCATGTTACCTGATGATTGTGTCAGATACTGATGATGATTGCCATGATTACATAGTGTTGGGACTCACCCTTGATTTTCATCAAAAACTTTTGCTTCTGCTTTTTTTCTGCTTTCTGAAGCCTCTCGGGCAGTGGCTTGTTGTACTTGTGGTACACGTTGATAAGTGCCGAGGTGCCATCTGGTTTTTGGTAGTGATCGTTGGCCACTTGTTTAAGACTGAACGTCTTTCCGTTGGCTCGGGGCACGAGATGAGTTGCGTTGACCTCTGGGAGGAGATCCTCGTCGACGCCAGTGGTCTCATAGGGGATACCGCTGACACAGCTGGCAAGCATGAGGAGGGCAACCGAGCTGAACTTCATGGTGACTTCCGGGGATGGTAAGTGATGATTGTGATCCTGGCCAAGACTGAGAGTTGGAGGGAGACAATGGGGTGCCTGGACCCTGATATTTCAAGACATTTGGCCGTGTGCTGAGCCCAATGAAATGGCCGGCCCATGCTGCCGGATCAAGGGCAACGTCGTCATGAGACACTTCTGGATCTTCAGCGTACCATTCGAGCCAAGTCTGGAGCCAGTGAAGCCATCTAGGTGAGCTTAACAAGGAATGTGGCCCGTGTCCAAAGGGGATTACTGAGGAATGCTCCCGAATCCAGTAAAGTATGGCATGGCATCTGCATTCCGACTAGAGACTAGGCTCAAGTCAAGTACGCATAGAGATTTAGAAGCCACGCTGAAGCCACACTTGACGCCAGGCACGGCTAGCGAGTTCCTGGTTCCTGCGTCTGATTTGTTGCTCAAGAGTTTATGGACGAGGTCGAGGGCCGATCGTCAGGGACTCGCCCCTGTCGAGGCCAAAGTCGATGCTTTGGGAACCGCAGCGATGGACATGTATCGTAGAAGCGTGGAAACGTGGTGGAAAAGCCCCTCTGTAGATCCCTAGATCTGGAATTATCGGTCAGTTACGTTGCTTTCCGCTCGGGTACCTGCGTAGGTTGAATGGATAGCTTCATCTAGCTTCAACATGGCCCAGGATCCAGGGAATGAAATGACGACTCCATGTTGCCATGGTAGCGGCTCAATCATGTCTTGGCTCTGTGGAAATGCTCCGAAGAGAGGAATGCCTGATTCCAAAAGGAGTCATCTTCGCATTGAGCCTCATGTATGCCTCAACACCAAAAAGAATCTCGCGATGATGGAGACAACGAGTGTAGGTGTGAGAGGTCAAGATGACACAGAGTGAGCATGACGATCAATCGCAGTCTGCCCCTCCATGAGTCACCACAATGGAACGACAGCACAGACCCCACTTAAAAAACTCACTGAAAAAGTTCCCTCCCACGCACAATTTACGATAAGATAACGTATTGAATGAACCCCGCGATAACTTCTCTAGGTTGCACAGAAAATTCCACGACGCCTCTCGACCTCTTGTTTTTCCAGCCTCGACTCACTTTGACATTCACAACCATATACGTCTTGGCAAACTCTTGTCAACGTTTCACCATGGACGCTTCGGGAGGAGATTCCCCTGCCGCTCCTCATCAGCCGCCGTACACGTACTCGGCCAACCAAGGCTACGAGCAGAAGGAGGAGATCCCCCGTGAACTGCAGATGCAGCGAGGAGCCCTCGACCCCGAGGATCAGGGCGACGATGACGACCTGGACGACATCTTTGACGACGATGAGCATCTTGACGAAAAGGACTGGTCCGCTGACGGCGGCGACCTAACAAAGTCCTACAACCGCCAGCGCAACGCACAAGACGGAGCCCTTCTCCCCCGTTCAAACCAGCAGAAGCCAACGGCAAATACATTTGCCAGCGTCGACGATCAAGTGTCCGCCCTCTCCAAACACGCCGCCAAGATCCGCCTCGACTCTGTGAAGCAGGATGCCGACAAGGACAAGGACAAGGCCGACCGCGCCACCAGCGAGCAGGTCCTGGACCAGCGCACGCGCATGATCCTCCTCCAGATGATCAACCGCGGCGCCGTCAGCGAGGTCCACGGCGCCATCAGCACCGGAAAGGAGGCAAACGTCTACGGCGCCGTGCTGCATGACGACCGGACGGGCGAGACGACGCAGAGGGCCATCAAGGTGTACAAGACGGCCATCCTGAGCTTCAAGGACCGGGAGCGCTACATCACCGGCGAGCACCGTTTCAAGAGCGGCTTTGAAAAGGGCAACAACCGCAAGATGGTCAAGCTCTGGGCGGAGAAGGAGTTCCGCAACCTGCGGAGGATCTACAGCGCTGGTATCCCCTGCCCAGAGCCCATCAACCTCAAGCTCCACGTTCTGGTCATGGGCTTCCTTGGCGACCGCAAGGGCTGGGCGTATCCTCGCCTCCGTGACGCTGTTATTTCCGGTGACGATGTGGATCAGCAGTGGCACAAGCTTTACGTTCAGCTGCTGGGCATCATGCGCCGCATCTACCAGGTTTGCCGTCTTGTGCATGCCGATTTGAGCGAGTACAACATTCTTTACCACAGCGAGAAGCTCTACATCATCGATGTCTCTCAAAGTGTCGAGCCCGATCATCCCCGGTCGCTCGAGTTCCTGCGCATGGATATCAAGAACGTGGGCGACTTCTTCCGGCGGAAGGGTGTCGATACGCTAGACGACCGCACCATCTTCAACTTTATCACGGCACCCAAGGGAGCCGTTGAGGAGCCCGAGATGGCCAAGGCGATCGACCACCTGTATGAAACGCGCCAAGATGTCACAAGCGACCATCACGCCGCCCAGCAAGAGGTTGATAACGAAGTGTTCCGAAATCAGTACATCCCTCAGACATTAGAGCAAGTGTACGATATCGAAAAGGATGCGCAAAGGGTCAATCAGGGCGAGGGTAACGATCTCGTCTACAGCAGCCTGCTAGCAGACCAGGTCGTTGCCCCCAAGAAGGCCGGCGAGGAAGGTGACGGAGAAGGTTCCACGTCAGACACCGACGACGAGGGTGCATCCCTCGACTCCGACGACTCACAAGACGAGAGCCGGTTCGACAAGGGCACTCCCCGCGGGCGTCGCTTCGAGGACAAGGACGAGAAGAAGGTTTGTGTCTCTTGGCCTACCGCCCCTTGGCAACAACTGACCCTTTCACCTCTAGGCACACAAACAAGCCGTCAAGGACGCCAAGCGTGAGAAGCGCAAGGACAAGATGCCCAAGCACCTCAAGAAGAAGATAGTCTCCACCACCTCCCGGCGGAAGAAGTAAACCACACCGCTTGGCTTTGCACATTCCTCCTCGGCCGTTGAAGCAGGGACCAAATGAGAAAAACTCCCGAGATGCTTCGGCGATGAAAAGCTTATTGGAACCCCCGACGGGCGCAATCGTGTACTGCAATCGGATGATGAGCACTGATATGTCGCCGCGGCTTGGCCTCGGGCCGTGACGGTTTAGCACCCGGCGCGGGTGTGTAACCTCCGGTCTTGGCTGCCAAGTGCGATCTGAATGCCGTCATGGCATTGGGAAGATCAAAGAGAGCGCTGACGATTGTGGATTGCGACCCAGGGGCTACGGGATGTGGCTGTTGCTCTGGAGCCGTTCAAGTGACGACACTCTAGAGAGCTAGCTAGGCCCGGCTCATCACATCGGCAAGAAAGCACCGACCAGAAAAGCAATGACTTCAATATTACCATGGTTTGAATGCTTAAATGCCCTCGGCTAAAAGTGAGATGCCCTCCCGAAGCCGTTCCTGCCGTGGCGCCTCCTTGTTGTATACAATCTCACCCACAAGTGATATCAAATTCTCTAGTCCATGCCAGCTCTACAAGGTAGCGGATTTCCCAAGTCCCAATGCGGTTATGCTACAAAGCCAGATATGCTTAGAAGTAGAACTGTTGCTGTGGCTGGCCCGGCGGCGGCTGAGCCAGGAAGTCAAAGTTCAACGAGTCCATTCCCGAGTTCCACGGGTCCGGCGATTCTGAGTTTGGCGAGTTAGTTCTGGACCGCCAAAAGTTAGACAGAGCAAAGAGTAAACATACCACCCCAGATGGACTCGTACAGATCCATGGGAGCCATGTATTGAGTCGGATCGACATTCATCGCGCCCATGCTGTCGAGGTTGAGGCCACCATTAGCCTGCACCTGCTGGCCATATGGGAGTCTAAAAGAGGGTGGTTTTAGAACATTTACATCTGGTGAGAGGAGACATAGTGGTACTGACCCAGTAAAGTCTTGGAGCGATGCACCTCCATTTTGCATCTCAGCCATGGCGAGAGCGGCGTCCTCCCGTGGGTCGGCACTTTGTGGGACGTTGCGGAAGAAAGGGTTGCTAGATCCAGGGAGCTGACCTCCGGGTCCGAAGGGAAATTGCGGCGTCCGGCTCCCGCTGCCGGCGGCTGAGGCGTCGCCCTCTTTCTTCATGTGAGTGGGGACGATAGAGCCATGGTCATAGATGTTCTTTAGCGCCGTCAATGCTCGGTAGAGTGGCCCGGAAAGCTCAATGTCCTTGTCCGTAGTCAGGACATGGGGCTCAGGCGAGCTAACGTCCTTGGCGGCGGTGGCCGACAGAGCCGCGATGAGATCGCCTTGTAGCTGTCGAACCTCTGGGTCCGTCTTAGTCTCGCAAAGTATACCAAGCAAGAGGGCCGATGATAGGCCATGGTACGTGAAGGCCCAGCTCCTTGTGGGGATGGCGGATAGTTGGTGCATGGCCAAAAACATTCGGACGGTTTCGGTTAGATTGTCCTTGCAACGATCGGCCAGCGTCTTTTTTTGGTCAGAGTCGAATTCGCAGTCCTTCCTTAGTGCTGGACGACACGCCACCGAGATGACAAACGAGGTATGGAGGCGAATGGCATAATGTTGGAGCCTGTCGAGCGCAGTCTTGCAGCTGTCTTTAAACTGTAGCTGTGGTGTGATGCGGCTTCGAAGAGTCTCGACAGCCTCGCAGTTGTCAACAATCTGGGCGTATGTCGAAGACATCATGATATCGGGGTTCAGGCGGCGCGAAATTATTTCCATGAGATGATACATGGTCTCGAGGTATGAGAAGTTGCCGTTCGGCGTGGGAGACATGACTGGGATGGGACAACAAGGAAAGTTGGTCATCGGGCATCTAACAAATCATTAGATAGGCGCCATCAGCACGTAATGAACACTCACCTGTCAAAGGAGAGCGACGTCAAGGTATCGTGCCAAACACAGCTCCACCATAACTTTCGTCGGATCGTTTCTTTCGGTTGCGTGTTCGGTGGCGTGCTGTCGCGGCTGTCGTTGCGTATTGTCCTGTGCAAGCCTAGAGATTGAGCAAGACGACAGGTTAAGCCCATCAGCGCCCACGATGCCTCGGCCTTCATATCATTAAGGAGGACGAAACTTGTAAGGAGGAGCGCTTGAATTGAGTCGAACGAAGGCCTGTACAGGTCAGTCTGGGTTATTAAAGTGGGGAAAAAATGAGAAGGAGTGGCTACCGAAGGAGAAAGTTGCCCAGCCGGAGGAAGTGGAAAGAAATCTGGATGTATCGCTGCGAGTCTCTGGTGCGGATGTGATAGGGAGATTCGTGATATTGCGAGCCAACGGCCAAGACCGCAAAGAGAATGGCCAGCCAGGATGCTGTGACCGGCCTCGTGGACTTGACGCCAATGGTCGCGTTCCGGGAGCGATCTTCAAGGTAGACCATGAGCTTGGACTCGACGTCGTCAATGTCCATCACAAATCCCCAAAAAGGTTGCGGTATTTCCTTGTACGCGCGGAACAGCCTGGGAAGTTTGTCAGCGCGACGGTTCCGGCAGAAATGGTCTCGGCTGTTGCCAGTTACAAATACTCACTTCATAACTTCGCGATCAGATGGCAATTCGTTTGAGATGTCTTGTGTCATCCGCTGCAGGTGATGGGCCGACATCAGCGGGAAGGGCGCTGATGTGTCCAAGCCGAGGATGGACCGCATGTCCTGACGAATGTCGACGCTCTCGCCCTTGTTGATGGGTGAAGACTGCTCGCGCAGCAGGGCAGGAATACTGTTCTGCCCGAGGTAGCGATCTCCCGCCGCCTCCGGTTCATCAAGACTCGCTGTGGTGTTGGGTTAGCTGGTGGCCTGATCCGAGGTTATCAGAGGATGCGCACCGATGGTCCGTGGCCAGCTGTCTTGGCGTTCAACTTTGCGCACGGGTTCGTCGCGAGGAGGCTCTGTGAAGGAGTGCGTCCTCTTGCGGGGGTTGTTTTGACTGGCTTCTGATGGCGCAGCTGACGCCGAGTGTTTGGCCGTTGATGATCGGTTGGGCTTATAGGAGCATAACCGAGGATGCTCTCTCTTGACGCAGTTTTCACAAGGCTGCTTGTTGTCACACTTGACTTTGCGCTGGCGACAGGGCCAACAGGCAGTACCTGGAGGAGAGGTCAGCGGATCCAACGGGTGTGGTAGCTTGATTTGATGCCATTCGCAGCGTGTCGTCGACATGACGTTTGAAGCTCGGCGCACTCACCATATCGAACCTTGCGGTGAGAATGGATGATGCGACTGGCCTCCTCGGGGGTCAGCTCATCAATGACTGCCGGCTCGTCTGGGCTAGGGTTCTCAGCCATGATTAAGCGGGTGCGCGTGGATCGAGCCACGGAGCCAAACAGAAGTCGCGATGAACCTAACGAAGCAACGTTTTGACTGCGGATGGAGGTTCACGAATGCCGAACTCCGAGCATCTCCCATGCGCGATGCGGGCGAAGAGGGGAAGATGCGGCGGTGATGGCGGGGCCGGTTCGGCTTTCAATTGAGGAAAAGCGGCGGGCACTTTCGGTTGGAGAAGGCGCTACAAGGAGCAGAAGGAGCCTCGGCGGCTGATCTTTTCCTTTTGGTTGGTTAGAGCGGATGAGCGGGAGGGATTGTGAGAGGGGGACGGCACGAGACCGGCGTGAAGGCCGACTGCCGGCCACTCGGATAAATAGAAGCCGTCTCCCGTGCAAGCAAGTTAATTGGGAACTTTGGAAGCGCCCGAGACAAGAGACAACAAGATGGAATTTGGGTCAGTCAAGCAAAAGTGCAAGTGTTGCCGCTGGCAAACATACTACGTACAGCGCTTAATGAATATGTTTGCTTTTCGCATCTTGTCTCGATGTTTCTCACGTGGTTTCCCGCCTGTTTGTGTTCCGGGCGCGGGGGCATCCCATTCACTGTCCATCGCATCTGCGCCCACACTGCTCGCCAATCTCTCCAACATCTGGGGACTGCCATGACGCTCTGTCCAATCATTATCTTTTTGTGACCTCGAAATTGTTTGCTACATTGGACCAGTTCCTCGAGGCTGCGACTCTTGCAGGCCTGAGCCAATCCAGCGCCCAGAGGGATATCGCTCGTTTTGTATTACTCTGCGCACACATTAACCTAACTTAGGATCACTCAGACCCCATCTACAAACGATCCTTTGAGCGCCACGCCGTCTCTTCTTGAGCTTGCTTCCCTCGTTTTGACTCTTGGACTGGCGCTGGCTGTCATGTCGGCCAATCTTCCCTCGCAGAGGAAGTTACAGGCACAAGAAGAACTCAATCGCACCATTCGGTCCCTCAGCTCTGATTTCCAGCTCCAGCTCCAAATCCCCGACTCATCTCTGTCGCCCAGCAAGCGCCGGCTGCTGCGTCGCACCGAGGAACAGGAACGAGCAGATGCCATTTACCGTCGGGCGCATTTCCTCAAGTTCAAAGATCCCAATCGCCTCACGATATGCTTTACCCGTTTCCGCGAGCAAGCCGACGACCATCTGAAGCACTGGATCCGAAAGCCCCGCGCTGAGCTTGACACCACCCCGATCAAAACGCCCCTCAGCGACCCACATCGTTCCCGCTTGAGCTCCCAGGAACGGGCCGAACTCCAGGCATTTCTGCTGAGGCTGCTCCAGGACGACAACATCGCGACCCAGCAGCGCTCAAGATATGCAAAGCGCGCATCCGATGAGTTTCCAGACCCCAGCGCTAAACGCTCCAGGGGCTCTATCGACGGCTCGGGCGCGGATTCACCATGCACCAATATCGATGACATCCCAGTTCGCACCAGAGCCTGGGATCGCACACCCACGGGACGGCCCGCGGTTCGAGACGCAGGTACTGCATCCTTCTCTAATGGCGTCGCCAGCACCACCACCACCACCAGCTTTTCCAATTCTCAGTCCTTGTCCTTTGGAGCCCGGTCTATCAACTCCAGCAAGATTTCTCTGGCCCCGACTGTTTTCTCCGCTGCCACCGATGACTACGCTACCAGCACCCAAGCAACAACCATCACATCCGATCGTTCGTTCATTGATCCTCAAACGTCCTTTTCTCGCAGTCTGCGAAAGTACGAATACCAGCCGCCGAGTGAGGTCGCCAGGCACGATGGCTGTGACCCCCAGAAATCCTTTTCGCTGCGCCAATTTGAGTATCAAGCACCGAGTGAGGCCGTCGATGAGCCCATGCTCCCAGCCCCGGAAACTCCCCGACCTTCTTTTCGGACTCAGCCTCTCGATGTAAAGCTAGGAGAGCCGATCCGGTCGAGCAGCCCTACTACGGCTTACTCCAGCCTCCCAGAGATGGCCGAGCTTGACACGCTACTTCTCGATGCTCCTGCTTTTAGTACTGAGGCGCCCTCATGTGCCCTGGCGGATCGGCTACGAAACATCTGGCGTAAGTGAGACAATTAACGAGGAGCCCTAGGCCAGGCACTGACAGTTGCGCAGCAAAATTCCCCATTCCCGGATTGAATCAAGCGCCTCTGATCATCTTGTGGGAACTCACAAGGGCTGCGCTCCACTGTCGCGTGGATTTGTCTCAGTGGGATCTTGAGTATAAGCCTTCTGATGCTTGGCATAACCAAGCCAAGTTCCGCGGCCAAATCCTCATGCATCGGCTTTTCGTGGGCCAAGGCCTACCTCCTTCTTGTGATCGTATTGCCTGGCAAGCAGCCTTGGGCTCTTTTGCCTTGCAAGATAAGACTGTTGCCTTGGTCGCAGAGTTAGTTTACAACACTGATGATTCTGGCCCGCTATACCGGCTCAAGCTTCACCCACCTCGGCTGGAGCTTGGACATCGACTGGCTCGCCGCTTCGGAGCGGACCGTTTCATGGAAATCATCATGCCGACTCCCACCTCCAGAGATGCTCTAGACATTATCAAGCAGGACGAGCAAGGACCAGACAAAATCATTAAATGGCTGACCGATAGTACGCATTATTTTGTCGGCCGCTCGTGGGTGCCTTTCTTCACTCGCGACGCGAAGAAGACGGTCAAAGATACTCAACCTCCTCACAAGTCAATCACGATCATGCAAGAGCGCGTGTACTTTTTCGCCACTGATGGAATCAACTTCCGTCTCCCTGAGTACCAATTCCCACCGCTGGAAGAAGCAAAGTGTCTAGCAAACCGCACAAAGATGCGACGTTGTGACCTCTTGAACTGGGCCATTGGCGTCGAGCGCAATGCTGGCCAGTCTGTACCAAAACTGTTTTCACGACTTGCCCTCAGTAAGTGCAGTGATCTGAACGTATGCACTTGGAACCGACTGACTTGGCCCAGGCCTCAGCAAAACCTGTCCAACAACTGTTCTAGAGCCGCATCAATTTCGACACCAAGAAGTCATGCTGGGATTTCATAAGTATTTGAACACTGTTGATAAGGATCAAAAAGATATGGGCGACGGCATCGGCAGGATGTCTCGAAGTCTTGCGCGCAAAGTGGCGACTCAACTGGGCCTTTTGGAAGCTCCGTGTGCGTTCCAGGCTCGTATCGGCAGTGCGAAGGGCATGTGGATTGTCGATGTTGACGACGATGGACTTGATGGCGATGATTGGATCGAGACATATCCCTCGCAGCGAAAATGGGACTGCGACTTCCAGGACATTCATCACCGGACATTTGAAGTTCGCGAATGGTCCAGGGAGCTGAGGGCAGCAGCTCTAAACACGCAGTTCATCCCGGTTCTCGAGGCACAGGCACCTCAACCCCGTCGCATGCGGGAGGCCATAGCCGATCACTTGGTCAATGGCCTTCGCGAGGAGATCGGGGGCCAGCTCGCTGCCATGGCCCATCCAACCAATCTTCGCGGCTTTACGCATCGCGGATTCGATCGCTCCGCTCTGGGCCATGTCCCATTCTTGGGTGCGTTGCCGGAACGAGACGAGGATGTTATTTCATATATGCTCGATGCAGGCTTTGATGCGACCAAGTGTCGTTACTTGAGGGACCTTGTGTGGAACATGCAGAAGAGGCAGGCGGATCAGCTCAAAGCGAAGATGAACATCAAGATCCCCCGGTCAACCTATGCATACATGGTGGTTGACTTCACGGGGACCTTGGAGGAAGGCGAAGTGCACCTTGCATTTTCTTCCAAATTCCAGGCCGACGGCGACTCGGACACGTTGCTGGACGGGATCGATATTCTGGTTGCACGAGCACCGGCCCATTTTGTCAGCGACATACAAAAGGTCAGGGCGGTATTCCGGCCGAATCTCAAACGTTTAAAGGACGTCATTGTCTTTTCTTCCAAGGGCAAATCTCCCCTTGCTGATTTGCTCTCGGGCGGCGACTACGACGGCGACAAGGCTTGGGTTTGTTGGGATCCTGATATCGTCGCCAATTTCACCAACGCGGCCAAGCCCATTGAACCCGACCTCGTCCGGCAAGGATATCTTCGAAAATCCAACCTGAGCTTTCAGGCGATTCTCAGCACAAGCATCGATGTCGACAGTGCTTGTACCGACTTTTTGCACTCGGCCATCTCATTCAACATGCAGCCTTCCTTCTTGGGCATCTGCACGGTGTTCAAAGAGAAGCTCTGCTATTATGAGAGAAGCGTCAGCAGCGAGCGCGCCGTAGCCCTCAGCACGCTGGTCAGTCTTCTTGTTGACCAGGCCAAACAGGGCCTTCTTTTCACCCGCGAGGACTACGACCGACTAAAACGCGACATGAAGATGCAAGGCAAAGACCCCGAGTACCAGAACGAAAGAAGCTCCAGATATGTGAACAGGGATGGTAGCAGCCATATCCTTGACTATCTGAAGTTTGACGTTGCAGAAAGCACCATCAGAGTGGCGTTGACGACCTTCTACGACGCTCTCCACGGCCACGAGGTCCAGGCATGGGACAAGGACTTGGCTCGTCTTTGTGATGAGTTCGAGAGCCAGCGAAACGATTCAAGAATCATTGGAAGACTCATGGCCACTCTCCACGCACAGATCTCCGAAGTGACCAAAGAATGGAAGGTCTCGATGGCGAACAGTAAATGCGATAATGTAAACAATGAATTCGCTGCCAAGGTCAAAGAATTCCACCAAAAATGGTCCTCGCTCCAGCCTCCGCCCGAGTTGATGACTTCCAGACAAGTCAAGCCTCTTCTTGATCCCTGGAACGGCGATGCAGCTTTGAGCAAGTGGGAGATGCTCAAGGCATCAACGTTGTTCAAGCTAGGCTACAGGTTCGCATACAGCATGATCTGGCGACTTTCTGGTCAACAACTTGCATGGATGAAGGCCATGATGTCCCGTGGCAGATCTGACGTGAGCGCTGTGGCCGTGACGGCAGAGATGTGGAGTGTTCTTCGGCCAGACAACAAGCGCATCGCAGCGCTCAATGCTCGACGACAGGTTGGGCATGACAATGAGAGTCTGGCGGCGCTGGAGGAGGTCTCGGAGTATGATGACAACGGCACCCAGATCGATGATGCCTAGAAGCGCGTTGATTCGGACAGTTCGATATACTCTAACACTGGTTCTTTTCAGAGTTGGGATTCCTGACTCTAGACCGCCAGCGCAGTTGGATGGGAGAGGGTGGAATGCGTTTGAGGTTGGATTTGACGGCCGAAGCCATGTACTGAAGGACAAGTTCTTTCATTGCTGGCATTTGGATCTGGGACGAGGGCCTTTGGCCAAATTATTTCGGCGGGTGCCATTGGATCTGGAGTTTTGTATTTGTGTACAGCGCGTTGGTTGATACCCTGGTGTGTTGTAATATATATTGCTTCCGTCTCTCCACTGCTTTGCACATGGAGAGGGTAAGCACACTTCATCTGATCCTACTATATTGGAATGGTCTCAAAACTATGGGTTATCGTGGAGATCGTAAGCGTTATAACTACTGTACATGGCCATGAGTTATTCCTCATTCTGCCAACCGCGTTGCGGATACTACACTTGTCCGAGGGTAGTCGAATACTCCGCCAACACACACATATTCCTCAAGTTACGGCTTCGCCTTTCTTGATTTCCTGAACATGCAAGGCTCACAGCACATGGCCGTCCTCGGCTACCTCTTGACGGCGACCTCCAGCCTGCTTTATTGTTAGGTATAGGGGTCATTAGAACACTGGCCGCCAGAGCCGTTTCCATTGCCCTCTTTGGGGCACTCATTGGTGCTACTGTAAGGGTTGGGGTCAGCAGCAGCATCAAAGTCTGCGTCAGCGTAGGCGTTGGAGTTGTCGCCAGATTTTGCGCCTTTGCCAGACTGCGGGAAATCGTTGACCTTGATGGAGGCGAGCAGACCAGTAACAGGACTCATGACACCGTCGAGCAGAGCACCGGCGCGCTCCATCTCGTCATGGCTGTCGCCGCCGGGAAAGATGGGTGTCAGCTTCGCGTCCAGGGCAGGGATGATTTCGGGGTCGGTGGCAATCACGCATCCCAGGAGGTTGGAGAGAATACCCGCGATGGGCGTCAGAACTCCCGCCCCGGCTTGGCTTCCCAGGGTCTCTACGAGGTCCTCGATCGTGTCGTAAAGCTCCTTGGTGATGTCGTAAGCCACGGCGAGGAGCTGTTCGTTCTGTTCATCCGTGGGGTCCAGGTTGGGCGTGCCGTAGAGCGTAGAGGCGGTGGCGGAGAGCGCAGTTCGGATGTTGTGGAGGACTCTGAGCGCATTATTGGCGCCCTGGTTCCTGGGAACATGGCCATCCCTGATCTTCTGAAGGGTGCCGTCTAAGAAGGGCGTTAGCAGACAAGGGCCTTTCCACCAAGACGGAGGACTTGCCGATGCTGTCGGTCCACCTCTTGATTCTCTCAGCAAGGCTGGTCATTTTCTCCACAAAGGAATCGGGGTCAGAGACTGTCTGCCAAGGAAGAGCTCGGCGTCTTTTCAGGACGGTCCTGGCGACGTTTCCGGAATCCATCTTGAGGTCAACGCTGCCGTCTTCAGGGTTGACAGCGGCAGTGTCACGCTTGGCGACCGACTTGTCGCCGACGGGAGCAGCCAAGGTACAGGTCACCAACGCCGCAGCGGTGATGATTGTGAACTTCATCTTGGCTGTGTGCGAGATGAGCTGGGCGATTAGCTGGCAGGACGGTTCTGACGAGGAGATGGATTGAGATGTAATGAGTTGACAGAGGACCAGCTACTTGTTTATATCCACGTCTTGCGTAAAGTTCAGCGTGGTCAATTGCAAGCTCAACAGAGGTTGGTAAATAGAGAGTTCGACCATCGATTGATCATTAACCCATCGTCATAAATGTTGATCCTCCTCCCTCAAGCTCCAGTTGGCGATCGTATCACCACCAATCATCCAGAGTGTCATTAAGGCTCCGCTATATTGACAACGTCTCCCTAGGCATAGCTCTCCGCTTGTAATTATCTATTCATGGTCAAAATTACTCTACTCATTAATACCTTGAACACGCCTTGGCCAGTTCGTTTCTCACAGTGCCTGTCTAATTCTGCACGCCAAGAGACTTGCAAAGGCGCCGCCCCGAGATCTACTCAGTTACGCTGAAGATTTTGTGGGACGGTGGCCAATTCTGGAGGGTAACTTAAGTGACGGATGTGTGAAGATGAGAATTTTGACTCCCCTTACGGACAGCCTCCATTCCTTAGAATGCCACCACGCAGACAATCGATAGGGTTCAAGCTTTTGACCTGCTGAGGAGCCCGCTGCAAGGCATGGCATTGCATCATGGATATTCAGCTCTCTAGGAAAGAATTGCCCTGCCAATTCCTTGCGAGGAACAGTGGTTGACTGTCCGGCCTATGTGCCGTCGGAATGTGAAATCTTATATATACGGAGCTCTCACGCCGTAAGATACTGGGTTCACTCTATGACCATTATCGGCGAATATAGACTTCAAAACCACAGTTTGGCGAGCCTAGGCGAAAGTTGGTATTTTGGTAACTAGCGTTTGTCGAGAGGTTGCAAGATATCATATTATCATGGGAAAGCCCGGATCACGCAAGACGAACCCTTGCTCTGTACAGAACTTTATCTTTTTCTCGCGTTCACCAAACAATAATTGCGTTGCTCGTGGCCATTTTCTACGCAGAACAACTACTTGAACGTCTGTCTGATAAGATTGAAACTGCCTAATAGCAAAAGTTTACATTGTCGTTGTTTAGCCCTATACTTTGTATATGCAGTGTCGTATAAGACCTGCAATCCGTCTTGCATTCCCTCCACGTTCTCTGTATCATGGATTTGACATGATCCACAGGTATCTCCGACTCGGAAACGACCAAAACGAGCACAAAGACATGCCCAACCCCACGCTCAACTCCGTTCGTCACGTTCATGTGCATCTGACGATTCTATATCCACTATTCATGCAGTTGCAAGAGGTTTCCGTCCATACACAATCGTCCTGTCAAGTCAGTTATCCATCCACAACACAACTCCAAGATGGGCAACACTCACACTTGACACCAGGCAAAGTTGTTCTTCTTGTTCATCTCCTTGCGGAACTGCGCAAGCAGCACCGTAACCTCGTCCTTCTCCCACCCCAAGATCTGCGTGAGCATGAAGAGGCCAAAGCCCTCTATGCTCTCGTCCAGCGCCAGCTGGAACAGCAGTCCCGCCTGCTGCAGCTTGGGGTCCCTGGGCCACCCGTGCATCGGCGCCTTGACCTTCTTCTCGACAACGTCCACGAACCCCGCGGCCTCCATGTTGTCCCGCATGGTGTGGCCGCAGGCTACGGCAAAGGTGCGGCCCATCTTCTCGCCGCCCTCGTAGAACAGGTTGGCCCAGCGGTTGAAGACGTGGTCGGGGGGGAAGTCGACGTGGTCCGACTCGAGCTTGACGTCCATCTCGAGGTCCTGGATCCAGCCGCCGGGCTTCAGGTGGTCCAGGGCCTTCTTGTAGAGGGCCTGCCAGTCGGGGATGCTGCCGTACAGCGCGCGGATGTGCACAAAGTCAAAGTGCTCGGTCGGCCATGTCCAATCGAGGAGGCAGTCGTCGATGACAAACTCGACGTTTGGCGGCACCCAGGGAGATTGGATAGGGCTGAGGTCGGTGCCGATGACCTCGGCCTCGGGGAATTGATCGCCGACGTCAATGGCCCAGATGCCAGTTCCGGTTCCAAGATCCAAGATTCGTCCGGGATGGGCACCAATGGGCGCCAGGAACAGCTTATCATCGAGCGTCATAAGCAGCGCATTGTGGATTATGTCCAGGCCTTCGTTCTGCTGCTCGTCGTTGGGCGCCCAGTATTCAGTCGTCTGGATGTTCTCGTACGTTCGGCCGTGCAGCTTGCGATAGTTCAGAATGCTGCTCGAGATGGAGGTCGTGGAGGATGCCACGCTCCCCGCGCCCACGGCAGAATCAGCATCGTCGTCAATCTCACGCTCCACCTGCGGGTCTGCCTCGATTCTGGGCCGGGAAGCCGGGTCATCCAGCGGGGACTTTGGAGGCGACTTGGGCGACTTTCCGGGTGAGTCGAGCTGAGACATGTTGGTCGGTCTATCAGTTGCAGGAGCGTGAAGTCCAATAGATATAATTCCGGCAACGATCAATGGAGCAACGATCAAAGGAGCAAGGAGCAACGATCAAAGGATAGCCAGGATGGCCCTGTCGATGTGATTTCCCCCGCAGCAAGGCCCCTGCCAAGACGCGGGAGAAGTGATCCAGTTATCGCCTGTTTCCCAGCGCCTCAGCGGGTCGATGCGTGCAAGAGGGTTGCAATCTTGGTCAGATTATCTTGACCCGAGTGTGGAATTACGCATCTCTCATCAACTCCCGCTGAGTGAGCGGCCAAGGAGGCTCGTCAACATGGGAGTTGAAGGTGGAGAGAATCCTCGGGCCGTGCCGCACTAAATCGAGACCCCGTCTCTCAGCTGCCACTGGACGGTCCGTTGTTAGTTTCTGAAGTGGGCTGCGGGCATCAGACAAGTGTTCATCTAGCGTCCGCGGAGGGTGTCGTCTTTGGCCCGGAATCTCGCTCCTTTTTGTAGTGAGAAACGCAACAGGCTCTAGCATGTTCTGTTGCTGGGCTCTTCTTGCTCCAGTCGCTGGCAGGAGTTCTGCCTCTGTTGCATGAGGGCTCTACTTGAACCATCGAGATATCTCACAGTATCCCAGTCATCAGAGCAGGGCCATGTCCGTGCTTCATCCCAGCCGTCAATCCTTGGCGGGCAAAGTTTGCAGAATCTCCACTCTTCTATAAGCATTATCCTCCCTTCACTTGTCCAACCTTCTCCAACATCAAGCATTCCACAATGAACTTTATCAAGCCTTTGTCCGCAGTCTGCATTCTCTTCCTGATCCAGAGACGATAGTCCTCCTGTTTATCCAATCGTGTACTCTTTCCACTTCCATCATCGCTCTGTTCCTGGCCGCTGGTAACCTGCGTAGATGTCTGGATTGCCTGTCCATCCATGTCAAATGCCATCGAGAAAACAGGGTCGTCGCTCCCGAGCTCTTTGCCGTGGAATCGACGGCGTGACGATGTGTAAGCTCTGCACTGAAGCGCGTCGGACCCATCATCCTATTCTTTCCGGCATCAGTGCATGGTTACAGAATGGGGTTTGAGAGTGATCTGAGATCTTGTTCGTAAAACCAACATCTCCCCGCGTTGTGCAACTTCGATCAAGCACGATACAAATGCCGAGCATGTTGTACCCTGGTACGCCATCAGGCCAAACAAGTGACAGTCTTAAAGGTATGATAACGGAACAATATTAGCATAAGCCATGTATAAGCTTGTCTTGCAATGATATGGATGACAGTGAAAAGAAGAGGATTAATGAGAGCCAGTTGCCAGTCGCCAGGATATCAACGCCGTCCTGGAGCCGTTCACCGAGATCTCACTCGATACGTCTCTCTTCATTATCGAGTCTCTCGTACTTGGCGTCCTCAACGTATGTCGTCCAGTGCAGCCGTCGCGAGAAGAAGCGTGCAAGAACAATAACCACAGACACAAAACAGCCCGCGATTACAAGAGCACCAAGCTTGTTGCCCATCAGCGGCTCAGGCCCAGGCCGGATATTCCTGATGCCGCTCGGCATGAGCACAGGCTGGCCGTTTTGCATGTCAATCGCAAAGGTCGAGCCCATAACATTGCCCTCTTTGTCCAGGGCTGCGGCGCCCAAGTACCGGTAGCTGGTGCGGCTCCCCAGGAAGATCTCGGTCTCGAAGCCAGTCTTGTTCGCCCAGGCAACGATGTGTTCAAAGCCATCAAGCCTGTTTGCGTAGGGCGATGCAAGCTAGGTGCCAAGGTTAGCCGGCGTGCAACGATCGGGTATGACATGAAGCGGGAATCGGAAGACTCACCACGGCCCACGAGGCAATATCTGTAGCACCGTTCCACGAAAGATATACCGTAGCATTCTGCGTTGTCCCATGAGGGGCGTCGACTGCAGCGCTGGGCAACCAGGACGGACGGCCCGTCCAGTTGCCCTTGTGGGCGCGGTACGCAAACATGTCGTCTTGGAATCCTTCGCCTAGTTTGCCTCGCTGGACGCTCATGACGACGGTGCCGTTGGGAGCGTACTCGACGAAGCTTGGTGTATACCCCCATCCAACCATGACGTTTCCGTTCTCGAGGGTCTGCATACCGCCCATGGCCCCCGAATCGATGGACAGTGGGTGGTAGTACTCCTGGACAACACACGCTGTCATCTCAGCGGTGTTGATGGCGAGGTGCAAGCCACGAGATTTGCAGGTTCCTTTGCAGTAGCCGGTATGCTCGGCATGGTTATCGAACATGGTGATGTGGCTCTGGTTCTTGTAGAATCGGGCATCGTGCTGCCAGCCGAAGTTGGTGGCCCTGCCGCCACTCAGGTCACGAAATTGATTGCGGCGGCCACCAAGAATCCAGATGGGATGGCCGCTTGTGCCGTCTACAAGGGCAAGCGTCGAGGTGTGACGACTAGAGATGAGATAATTCCCGTCATCAGTCTTCTCAACAGAGTTGATGTGGAAGAAGTCAAATCCCGAGCCTTCCTTAACACCGAAGCCTTCATTGTAGCGGGCATAAGTGTCTTCGAAAGTGAAGTGCTCCGATGCAGCCCATTGAAACAGAACTTTGTTGGTGGCCGGATCGACCTCCTGGAAGCCACTGTCCATCAACATGGCATTCGCCTCTCCTCCCATAGCCGTGCAGTCGTAAGGAATGTTCCAGTAAGTAGAGAAAATAATGGTGCCGTCTGGAGTCAGCTGGACCTCGTGCATGTCGGCAAGCGCACCGTCCAGACCCTGCGCAGTGACGTTGTAGACGAGGTTGTAGTTTTCATCGTAGACAAGACCGTAGCCATTAGCATGCCCACGGCTGTGGGCGCCCTCCCAGAAGACCAAGTAGCGGCTGCCGTTGAACGTCTGAACGTTGGAGCTGTAGGAATTGTCGTAGCGCTGGTCGGCGTAGACGAGGCTGAAGTCTTTGGCGTCGAGAATCATGGGGCCTGCTCTCATGTGGCCATAGACTGTTCCAAGGAATATGAACGGCGCATCGTCGACGGCGTTCCTCTTGAGTTGGTCGACGTTGAGGATGGGAGCGATGATATCGGATGAGCGAAACCGCTGTCTTGCAAAGCCGCCAGAGGCGTCTGCAAGGGCTGTGAACTCGGTGGCCTGGTTGTAGAGTACTGTATCAGCCATCGACTGTTCAGTCATCGCAAGTGCAGAGAGTAGAGCACGTCTCCAGAAGATTGCCATTATGTGTTGCTTCAAGTATATACTAAAAGGAAGTCGTCAAATTAGAAGCAGCCAAGGAACCGCAAGGAACCAAATTAGCGATAAAATTTTGTTAGGTATCAAAGGAAGAGTGTGGGTTGAATCGAGTATAGGCCGTAAAAATGAGCGAGTGCCGACTCTAGGATATGCGAAGCGGGTGTAAGACGAGGAGTGAAGGAACTGAAGGCGAAGGCCTCACAAGTGCCATGTCGGAGGCGACGCAGCAGGCAAACAAACCAGGAATGTTTTCTAATAAAATAACACAAACTGAAAGGAACGATGGACGTGATGGTGAGTGGTCGGGCAGTACCACGCAACGTGAAGCCGCAACCAGGTGAGGAGTAATGGGAGAAGGTCTCCTATTGCAGGAAACCTCCATGGAACAAAGCCAATTAACAGCCTCTATGTCCAACCCTGAGGCGCCACTTCTTGTAGAACCTTAATCAAGACGATAGATACATACCACACTTGCCCACTTCCCATCCACAAGAAACCCGTGAGGGCCTAATCGCTTGAGAGTATGGGATTACGTGGCTGAAGCACAAGCTCCCAAAGAAAAGAACGCCGCTCTACATGTAGATCCACTCTCAAGTTTCTGCTTCGAAGCTGATATCAGCTTGGGACTATTGGTGTTCGATCGCAATGATGCTGAACCAATGAGTGACTGATGGCCAAGATGGATGGGAAAGGCAAATGCTAAGGGGGCATATACACCAGGTCTCACTGATAGACTTGTCCTAACAGAGACCTTGTTTTTAATCCCCTGACAATCAATCAATTCAGGCCGGGCATCTGAGCAGAGAAAGGACCCACCGACTACCGAAACGGTCAGGCGCCGGAGGTCCGACAGCCCACCCGGCTCCGGGCCGTAAAGGTTTCCTAATTGAGTAATTGGTTTATTCCAGACTTTCCTCCATCGACGACGGGACATTGCTCAATATTGAATGCATAAATCCTCTGGTAGTAGGCAGGCTGCAACGTCTTTAGACACGAATCATCAAACACATCACCGCCTCACGTAAAGAACACAATTCACAGCTGGGCAAAAGCCTATAACGTTCCTCAAATATATCACAATTGATCACCCCCACAGGAGGCTACCCAAAATATTTACAACAGAAACTCCTCCACAGCACAGACAAAGTCCATCGAGCCCTCATCCTTCACTCGCACGCGGCTCTAGGCCTGAGTGCAGGCGGATGCATCGGCGACGTGCCAAGTCACGGTGCTGGCTGAGCTGTTGGAGCCGTAGCTACCATCGGGCTTAGTTGGCCTGGCCATCCTCCTCACAGTCCTCATCTTCACCACCGGCAGAGCCCTCCTCCCCGCCATCGTTTCCGGCACCATCCTCCTCGTCGGCGGGGCACTCCTCATCGTCACCAGCGCCAGTGCCGGTGGCCTCAGGGGCGTCGGTCACAGCGCTGGGAGCCTCGGCACCAGCAGAAGAAGCGGCGACAGCTGTGACGAGGGTGGTAGCGGCAGGCTTGGTGGCAGCGGGCGTGGTGGCAGCCGGGGCAGTCGGGGAGGCAGAAGAACCACCGCTGCCGGAGCCAGCACCGGATCCAGAGCCGACGACAAAGTCGACGCAAGACTCGTAGGTCTGGTTGATGCCATCAGCGTCCCAGAACCACTGGAGGACGCAGTCACCAGCCTTGGTGCAGTCGCCGCCGAGGCTGGTAGGGAGAGTGACGCTGAAGGCCGAGTTGTTGGCGGCCATGCCAGCGTTGGAGGCGTAGTTGTCGAACTCGATCAGGGGCTGGCCAATGATGGAGTTGGACGAGGTCTTGACGACACTGACGTTGGCGTGGCCGGTGTGAGGCGCGGCAATGTTGACGTCAAAGTCGATCTTCTCCCCCAGCGCGAACTTCTGCACGGTGTCCTTGTTGTCCTCGAGCAGGAAGCCCTTGCAGAGCCACAGGTTGCACTTGGAGGCGTCGAAGGCGTTGCCGACGACCTGCATGATGCCCTGCACGTTGCCGTTGATGTCGGCGCTCTGCTGGTTGAAGGGCTGCTCGCCGCAGGCGGCCTTGAAGGCATCGCCGGGCTTGCGGGGGGCAGGGGTTCGGATGAAGCCGTGGGCGGCGACGAGGGGGAGGAGAGTGGCGAGGGCGGCGGCGTACTTCATGTTGGGCGGAGTGTGTTGGTTCTTCTTGAAAGAAATTGGGTAGGTTTTCCGTGTAGGAGTCTCGGGGACCAGATGTTAAAAGAGTGGTGGGTGGTTTGAATGAAGGCTCAAGAGCACAAAGTAGAACTGTCAATTGAACGGCCGTCAAGGCTCGAAACGAAAGGCAAAGAGGAATGAAAGTGATGTACAAGGTACAAGAAAAGAACGGCGAATCTGGTCCTTCGAGGTCCGTGAAAGAAAGAGGCTGAAGAGAGAGAGGAGAGACAAGCCAAAGCGACGAGGACCTCGTCGAGTAGATATACCGTCTGCCGATCGGAGCACGGTTCCCACATCTGGCTTAGAACAGGCCAGCAGCCGCCCTTGCTGGGGATCTGATACTCGACGTCTGCGGCGGTGGACCTGGACAGCCTCCGCGGTCAATTTCGTCGTCTTATGCCCCCGGTCTTGGGCCCAGAACCGACGGCCGACGGCGGCAATGGAGCGGCCGGGGTTGGTACAAGCGCCGGCCGAGAGAGGAGGTCAAGTTGGAGTCGATTGCGCTTGGCCATGTCAGTCAATCTATCAACTACTATACCGTCTTCTCAGAGCCAGACCGGGAACAACTGTGTAAACACGCTGTTTCTATCCCATCGCATGAGCATATCAGCTCACCCCGTTTCGTTTGCCGTCTCAACCCCATCAACCATCTCGGCACAGCATACAGATACTACGTAACTAGAAACCTTCAACCCGGACAGACCACCCAGCGGCCTCACCACAGAAACTGCCACCTTGTTGCAGAGCCATGGAGACGCCGCCGCCAAGCACCGACCTCACCGGAATTCGAGGCTCACGCCACATCCCAACCAAGAAGATTCGCCCGCCGTCTGCAGTTCTCCCATCGGAGGGTCCCACCCGACCACCCCGGTCGTGTTTGGAGCCAGCGCAAGGGGCGCTAAGGCGATTGGTGGAACATCCAACGGCTGTGTTTGAGCCTCAAGATGTCGTGCCGCGCAGAGATTAAGAGGGCTCGCTACATTGTTGGAGACGGTCAAGGAGAAATGGGAGCTGAGTTCGCTTAGATGAAGGTAGCGAGAGGGAAATACCGCCATGGCAATGGCCATGATGTAAGGACACGACAAGGCAGCGAAGGGTGCTTTTGGCTTCAACTCCCTGTGTATTCATGTCAACTTTTCTAAAAACAACCCATTCAAAGAGCCTCATGCAGTGATCATCCAGGCCCTCAATTGGCACCCAATCCCTCAAACTGCATCCGCAACATGGCATGATCTCCGCCCTCAGACCCCGGCCCATCACAAACTCCATCTCGGGTCAAACGCTCGGCTGGGTATCCGTAGTCACCTATGGATACCACTGTAAACGTTCTAAACCATGGAAAAACTATCCTGTCACGACGAAACGGGCCCCAGACAAACGAAGCCCTGTTTCAGGATGCGCATCTTGTCCAAGGGGTATTATCGTCCGTCGATCCTGGACAGGTTGTTTATTTCTTGGCGCTAAGGCAGAAAGGAGCCGTGCCAGGCCTGGATTCTGTGGACGAGATGCGATAGATGAGACCAGGCAGGGTGTCTGTGATTTTACGCAAGCAAAGATTTTGACCATGATATAAGCAGCATTAAAAGAAACCCTCGCAAGAGCCAATCGGAGAGGCAATTGAAGATTCAAAAGACACGGAAAGCAGGAGCAACATATCAACTCATTTATGCAACCAATCATAGACATGTATTATCATTCATTAATCCTCAATGACTCCTCCGGAGAGCCTCGTAAAGGGGTATATCTGCGCCAGGCGTGTTGAAGCGCGCAGGCCCAGGCCCCGCGATCTTTGTACAACGCCCGTTGAGTCGCTACATCATCATGATCCGATCGCGCCAAGAAAGGAGAAGAATCCCGGAAATAGTAAAAATCTAGATACACTTTTGAGAAACCACAAGCCCTGCCGCAACTTAGATAGGCTCATCTCGAGGCTCGATGAGCACCTCATTGACGGCGACATGGGGAGGTTGGCAGACAGCGTAGACAATGGCACTTGCGACCTCCTCAGGCTGCAAAACCTCGGCTCCCGTAGGCTCACCGTACTTCTTGAGAGCCTCTTGATCCGTCGACATGCCCAGCAGGTCAGTCGCCACGTTTCCAGGCTGGATGGCCGTGACCCGGAGACCCGAGCCAGCCGTTTCGACACGCAAGCTCTGCAGCGTCGCCTCGACGAAGAACTTGCTGGCTGAGTAAACACCCAGACCAGGGAAGACCTTGCGACCAGCATCGGAGGAAATGGCAACGATGTGGCCGCTGCCGCGAGAAAGCATGCCAGGGACGGTGGACGCTAAGCAGTGCAGCAGACCCTTGCAGTTGACATCGACAGTGCGATCCCACTCGTCCGTCTGGATGTTGGCCATCATGGTGAAGTACATGACACCCGCACAGCTGACAAGGATGTCGACGGGGCCCAGCTGCTCAGTGGCCTCTTTCATGAGAGACTCCACCTGTGCCTTGTTCGTCACATCCGTCTTGTGGATCAACACCTTGCCTCCGTAGACACTGATCTTCTTCTTGACGCCCTCGAGGGCTTCGGTACGGCGAGCCGCCAAGGCGATATGCGCGCCTTCCTTGGCGAGGCCGGCAGCAACAGCAGCTCCAATTCCAGAAGAAGCACCCGTCACGACAACCACCTTGCCAGTCAACCGGCCCTTCTGAACCTTCTTGGCGATGCCATTGACCTGCTGGCGTCGAGGGGGGCGAGGCAGCCAACCTCGTGCGTAAAAGTGGCGGGTGTAGATTTCCAGGAGGCCATCGTTCATCTTGGGTCGGAAAACCTGGTACTTGTCCAGCGTTGGTTGTGTCCTGCCATCCTTGAGCACAATGACAGACTTGAGAACCTCCACGCTGGGCATGCCACCACGAAGAACGTCAACAGTGAAGGGCTCATTTCCTCCCTTCTTGGTGCCTCGCTTCTCATGCCAAAGAGCAACCCACTCGTCCCACGGAAGAGGCTCGGTAGGGTAGCCGATTTTGGCTAGAGACGCAAATAGATCTGTTGAAGCGACGGGAGCAGGATCACCCAGATGGTACAGGGTCTGCTCAGTATCACCAGTGTGATTAGCGAGAGTAATAATAGCGTTGCTAACAAAATCCACAGGAGTCATCTCCAAGAACCATCCATCGACATCGGGGGCACGGCCAAGCTGCAGAGATTCAATCAGAATGGCGTTCATCAAATCCCAAGCATTGGTTGAGCCAGAGACGCTGTGGCCGGTGATGGTGCCAGGGCGGTATACTCGGACGGGAATTCCCCGACGGCCAGCTTCGTAGACGAGTTTCTCTGCAACCCACTTGGTCTGACCATAACCATCCAGAAGCTTCGTAGGAACATGGTCAACATCCATGACAACATCCTCAGACCAGCCGGCAGTGGAAGGTGGAAGGACGCCGTTGGTGGAAACGTGGTGGACGGTCGCACCGCTGCGGCCAGCAAGGCGCAAAATCTCTCTTGTACCTCCGACGTTGGCGTTTCTCAAGGCAGCATAGGGATAAACCAGGTTGACGGTGGCAGCAGCGTGCACAATGACCTGCACGCGAGACGCCAGCTCGTCGAAAGCCTCGGGCGCGAGACCCAGACGCTTCCTGGCAAGGTTACCAGGCAAGATTTCCATGCGCTCGAGAAGGTGATCCTCCCAAAGACCCAGGTCGATCAAGTTCTTTCGGATTCGAGACATGCCAGCCGGTGCGCAGTCCTCCACGGGTTCAGGGAATCGTACAAGACAGATAATGTGAGCGTCAGTGGAGTCGACCAGGGTCTTGAGGAGGAAAGCTCCCAGATACCCAGTAACACCGGTCAGCAGGATAGTATCGGCGTCCTTGAGGGCACGCATGGGGGTGCCATTGCCTTGAATCTCCTCGGGAAGCACAGAGTCTGCAGTGAGAACAGCCGGCAGATCAGCTTGCACTGCAGCAGTGTGTCCATCGCGAGCCGCCTTGACCGCTGAGAGATGTCCTTCCAGAGTAGGAGTTCCGGCCAGGGGCCCAAGAGGAACAGGGAAGCCAAAGGTCTTGGAGAGTCGGCTGGCAAGGTCGGCGAGAGCCAGTGAGTGACCGCCTAGATCGAAGAAGTCGTGCTTTGGTGTAATAATATTGGCGGGCATGTTGAGAGATGCCGCCCAAAGCATGATGATGGTATCCATCTTAATCTTGATATTGTGCTCCTTCTTCGGGGGAGCCTTGGGGGACCTCGGTGATGGAGGCGGGGGCAGAGCCTTGAGATCTGTCTTGCCGGACACGCCATGTGTAGGGAGCTCATCCAGCTCAACCCAGACAGGGGGGATCATGTAGTGAGCAAGATGGTCTGAAAGAGCACGTCGAGCCACCGGGCTATAACCGTACTCATCAATGATTGGGATGGTTCGATCTCTGGGTTCGCCCTGCTCAGGGACGATGTAAGCGACAATCCGCCTCTCCAAGCCCTCGCCGTGGGCAACAACTGCACAGTCGCGAACAGCCAGATGCTTCCGGATGGCGCTCTCAACCGCACCGGGCTGAACAGTGTAGCCGCGAGTCTTGATCATACCGCCAACTCGGCCGGTAATCTCCAAAAGTCCACTGGGAAGCAGCCGCGCCAAATCACCAGTCCTGTACATGCGCGCGTCCTTCTGTGTATCAAAAGGATCTGTCTGGAACGCCTTGGCAGTAGTCTCGGGCAAGTTGAGATATCCTCGGGCCAGAAGGGCGCCACCGACATACAGCTCACCGCTCACACCAGGGCCGACTCTGTTGCCGGCCTCATCGAGGATATAAGTATGTTCGGGGTCTGTGAGAGGACCAACAGGGCAGACTCGGGTGTCAAAGTCGACGAAAGTCCTGACATCACCAACGGCAGTCTCATGAGTCTCGCTGGCGCTGTAGACATTAAGCAGGCGCGTGTTAGGGAGGGCGTCCATAGCGCGACGGCAGAGGTCGGTGGTGACAACTTCGCCGTTCAGCCACAGCGAGCGAAGATGCGGAAGGCGCTCGCCAAGCTTAGGATGTCGAGACAGAACTGTAGCCAGAAGTGTCGGGGTCATGAGGGTGTCGGTGATGCGCCATGAGGAGAGCAGCTCAACTAGAGCAACAGGATCATAGCTGGCATGGTCGGGAATGGCGACTGTGGTGGCACCTCGCAGCAGGGGCCGGAGCATCTCCCAGATGAAGAAGACATTGCAAGCTACCCTGTCACCGGGTTTGAGGTCGCTGACGCCGAATCGCAGGTCGTATGAGCGAATGGCGGCTCTGTGGGGGTTCATGATGCCCTTGGGCTGTCCCGTGGTACCAGAAGAGTAAGAGACGAAAGCGAGCCTCTCGACATCATCTTCCTCGGGCAATGGGCGTCTCTCATCCAGATGCGGCGAAGATTCTCCCCTGGCCTCCTTGTCGGGGCTGTCGACGACAATGACGGGAACGTCAGACCTGATGTGGCTGGCGTGCTCAACCTGGGTCAAGATGACAGTTGGCTTCGCATCTTCGATGACATCTCGTAGAAGACCTGGAGGATAGGCGACCTCGAGGACAAGAAAAGCGCCACCAGCTCGCAGCGCAGCGAGAGAGGCAATGAGGTTATCAGCACTTCGGCCCATCAGAACACCGACGAGGTCATCGCGGCCGACACCGTGGTCACGCAATCGCTCCGCCAGAGCCCAGGTCTCTCTGTCGAGCTCGGCATAAGTAAGCGATCTCTTCTCATCCTCGAGGGCCACAGCATCTGGCGTGGCGGCCGCCTGCTGCTCGAACAGAGCGGCCAAGTCCTTGTTGGTATCGATGATTGTCATGATCCCAGACGTGCTTCGGTATCAAAAGGATGAGAGGAGGAAGTGCGAAGGGTCGACGGGTAGTTGTAAGTTTTGAGGGAGAGCGGAGGGTGGGTCACGCGACCAATGTGCAAGGCATGCGTTCCTCCAGAGATGTCGGTGACGGACGGGTGCTAGGCCGGGCAATACGATCCCAACAATTAATTATCAATGTGCAGACAGGCGGAGGCTCTCGGTCAAGCTGGCTTAGTTTGGTAGCGAGAGACAGACGCCAGACCAGAATTTGAAAGAAAGATTGACCAAGAATGAGAGAATGAGCCGGCTTTCTTGATACAGATGTCGCGTTTTAACGGTTCCCATTATTGAAAACGGCGGGGTCAAGAGCGGCAAGGGGCGTCTTTTGACCCTGGGTCTTTGACTCTGGGTCCGAGTTTTATCTTGTCTCCACTAACAAAAATACATTGAAGCTGATGTGGAGATTTCCCACCAAATCCCCAGATTTACAACCAGTCCGGCCTCTTTGCAAGTCCCAGTTGGCAAAGCATTGGGCGTCAGAACAAGTTTCACTCCGGTCATGTACCTGCCCTGCATCAGGGCAATGCTGAATTGCCATGCCCCCACGTCGAGAATTGGGGGTTGATGATTGGGCTGATGCGGAGCCGCCACCAGAACCATACCGCTAGACCTAGAGCCCGGTCAGGTTTAGCCGCTCGCCAGGGGGGGTCACTGTCCATCGTGTCCCTGGAGAAGACGTAGCATGTTGAAGGGGGACATTGGGAACCTTTGTAGGTTGCTTCTCTGTGACGCCGGAGACGACAAGATTTTGCCTTCTCTGTTGTGGATGCTAAGGCTATCTATCGTCAGGAGAAGGCAGTTAAGAGTCAGAGATCCTTGCTGGCCACGCACTGAATCAGCCTCTTAACCAGACAGCTGGGCCACTTTCACGTGCTTGAAAGCCATCATATTGTCCAAGACACTACCTATCCTTGTTTCAACATTAGCGCATACCTTGCGTGCCAATTGAAAGCCCTCGTTGTCGGCCAAATGCTGTAGGGTAACTCCTGAACTCCCCGTATACATCGGCTTCAAGTCCCGATCACGATGCTTCCGATATGACATTCGCGGCATGTCAATTGCGGGATTAACCTCTATATCATTCTGGCTATGTCTCACGCGAGGAGGGTGGGAATTCAAGATATTCTTAGCATCTCGCCAGTCTTCAAGGATCATCCATTGTCTGAACGATGCTGCCTTTCCCCTTTTGCTGACCGAGAGGTCAATATCCCACCGGTCAGCTGCCAACTCATCAGGTCACCTACTACGCAGCAAGCGATAAAACCAACGAGGAAAAGGCCAATTGCATATGATTCCCATGATTCTTCATTATTGATTGGCGCCGACGACCCGAAGCCATGGGGGTCGGCTCATCGCCACCACCGTCGCGCATTACCTCTTTCATCGTCGTGCATACGCTACGCGGGGAGAATGTCCTTGGAGAGCCGACGAATCAAAGCACCTCCAAAGAGCTTGTTTGCGCCGGAATGCGTCCCTGAATTGCCCTTCCCAAACAGGCAGATGATATGAGAGCCTGCCGTCGTTTGCGCAAGTCGAGGAGTGCAAGATCGCTTACTGAGTCAGCGACAAGACTCATACCAGTTCGTCTGCTTTATAGCGTCAAGAAGGCTGCCATTTCCTGAAACTCTTGAAACACTTGAGGCCATGATCGATCAATACTGGGCCATCTGCGAGAGCGTGTCGGCTTGTGGGGGCCTCGGCGAGTTCGTTATTTGTCTGCGCTTTCGAGCGCTGAAGCGACCCGCGGCAAAAGCCTCCATTTCTTACTTTAATGACCAGGAACTCACCTTGCAGCTTCGTGCCCTTTCACTACGTGGACACATTGAGAATACCATGACCAGGCCGACTCGTTCAGGCGAATACAACTTCAGTCCTCAACGCGACACGGTACCTTAGCTGAAGTCGCGGGAGCTTCGCCGATAACTACTTCGAGGTGGTGAGGTATATCAACCATCACAACCCTTGAAAGCCCACCATGGCAATACTCCTCTCCCAAGATGCTCTGGCAATCAAGTAACCCACCTCTGCAAAACTCTCACTGTTTCTCAGAATGACAATCCCAGCCTCTGAAATCAGAGAACCAAGTTCATACAAATCACCAGAGCGCCAAAATCGACCGATTTAAGGGTATCATCACGTCTTATTACAACTATTACATCTATGCGCCAAAACCATGCAGATTTTTTATTCCCAAAACTCCAAATTCAAGTCATTATAGGTGCTGTCGTCCCTTGCTCAGATCCACCTCGGCAAGCGGCACAACCTTGGTGCGGCAGATGGCCTTGTGCCCGATGTACAGGACCACAAAGACAATCACGCTGATATAGTTTGAGAAGAAGGCGCCAGTGTCCCACTTGATGAAGGCGGTGAAGCCGCTGGTGATGGTGATGAGCGCGAAGAAGAAGGCGCCGTAGTATGACAGGTAGGGCTGCAGCGGGGCGATAAAGGGCAGCTCGGAGCGGTCGATGCCCTGGAGGCCCATGGCCTTCTGGAAGCGGATGTGGGAGACGTTGATGAGGACCCAGGTGATGAGGCACGAAGTGGTGCTGACGTTGAGCAGCCAGTTGAAGGCCTCTGCGCCGCTCGAGGAGAGGTTGATGAAGGCGAGCAGGCCGATGACGGAGCAGGCACCGACGGCGTAGTAAGGGGTTCCGAACTTGTTGGTACGCTTCATAAAGGCAGGGGCGAGGCCATCCTCGGCCAGGGCGACCATAATGCGGCTGCTGGAGTAGACATTGGAGTTGGCGGCGGAGAGGACCGCTGTGAGGAGGACAGCGTTGATGATGTCGGGGAGGACACGCACGCCAGCACGCTTGGCGATGATGACGAGGGGTGAGGCAGAGGCATTCTGGGCGCCGGTGGCGAGATCAGGCTCAGTGAAGGGCACGTTGAGGCCGATGAAGAAGACGGTGGCAGTGAAGAGGCCAAAGATGCCCCAGAAGGTCCAGCGGATCGCCTGAGGGATCGCCTTGCGAGGGTTGGCCGTCTCACCAGCGCCGACACCGACGAGCTCGGTGCCCTGGTAACTGAAGGAGGCAGTTACGAGGACGGCCCAGAAGCCAACAAACCTGCCCGTGGCACCGTCGATATCCATGTGAGTGTTGAATGAGCCGGGGTTCTTCCAGTACTTGAAGCCAATGTACCCCTCCTTGCCGACACCGGCATTGATGCAGATGGAGAATATGATGAAACCGATGATGGTGACAACCTTGATCATGGAGAACCACATCTCCACCTCACCGAACCAGCGTATAGGGAGGAAGTTGAGAGCCGTGAAAATGAACCAGAAGACGGCGATCCAGATGGCGATGCTGAGGCTTTCGTTCCAGTACTGGATGATCAGACCGGCGGCGTTTAGCTCCAGGGCAAATGTGGTGCACCAACTGAACCAGTATAGCCAACCCATGGCAAAGCCCATGGTAGGGTCGACGAAGCGAGCCGCGTACGAGGTGAAAGATCCGGCGACGGGGATGTACGAAGCCATCTCGCCCAAGCTGACCATGACCGAGTAGACGATGGAGCCTACGAACAAGAAGGCAATGAGGAGGGAGACAGGGCCAGCCTTGACGAGGGCAGGGCCGGTGCCCAGGAAGAGACCAGTTCCGATAGTACCGCCAATGGCGATGAACTGAAGGTGGCGAGAGCTCATGCCTCGCTCGAGGCCGCTCTCACCAGTCTCGACATCCTCCTTGGGCCCAGAGTGCTTCTTCTCGTTGCTCACTCGAGGCGACTTTTCGTCGGCCGATGAATCGACGAGCATGGCTGCGGTTTCGGAGGGTCGCTCAGGTAAGGCTGATGGTTGACGAGCAAGAGGACTAGGGATATATCGGTCCGTGGAGGCAGTCGAGAGAGGATAGGACGACAATGTCAGTCGAGGCAGGGCCTGACAGTAGACGCAAAAGCCAGACACGAGATAGACGCAGAGGCCAAACAACGACAAGGCTCGAGAGATGCTCAAAGGATGACACAACTGGACACCGACAAGCAAACCGAAACTGACGGGAGGAAGACGCGATAGAGCATGGAAGAACAAGCACCAAGTGGGCTGGAAGAGAGTCGTGTTATGTAAAAATATGAGAGCTCGTCCCAACGCCTGCTAACCCATCTCCATCGCGGGCCAGGGCTCCATCATGGGCCCATTGTGCAAAATTTCTCTCCGCGGTCATGGGGAACCAACGGAGGGGCTAGAGATTGGATCGAGGATGGACGGGTAGACGGGACGGATGTTGGTGTGTGTGGCTCCAAAATTTTCCCTGGTTTGCCCCCATCATCTCGACTGCTCTGGTCATGGTGATGCTCATGATGATCCCGGCAACCGGCGACTATCGCCTATAGAGCATCCCCTGCCCTGCTCATCATCCCCGTTGCCTCTTCATCTCCATGGCTGGGATGAGCGCAGCCTGGAGAGCTAGTGCGGAGACAGCCGAGCTCACAATGGGGAGAGACGTTGAAGGCGTATCCGAAAGGTGTGTTACACATGGCGAGATTTTCCAGATCGAGGTTTTTTGCCTCCGACCATTTGTGGTTTGGCTGTCTGCCATCGCTACCCGGCCCGCTAGAAAAATCGAGTGCCACAGGGGTGCGCTCAGCGGCCTGCAGCAGCCGCCAGGACGGCTTGTCCGCTGCGAGGTGAGGCTCAGCGCTAGACGGCCAATCACCATGAGCCGCTGCGGCTAAGAAAAAGATTTTGCACGAGGGTGAGCGCCATGCGAACGGGCTTCCATGGCTTGTTCCATGCAGGTCTTGAAGCAGAAAGCACTTGATCAACAACGGTTGGCCATTTCTCCCTTGAATTGCCGAATCTTCTTTCCTTGGCGGCGTTCTCCTCCGACGTCAACCTCAAAGACCTGAATGACTCCTCATCAACAAATCGAGTCAGCAATAACTAAGTTACTCCATTATCGGAGAGGCCGTCCCGGCTTCGGGCTAGAGGGGCCCGACCAGGGACAGGAAAAATAACCTGCTGCCTTAGCTTCGATCTGGAGCGACTGGATCCCGCATCTCTCGACGGCTCAATCTCATCTCTGCTACTCCGTACTTGGAGACTCAGCCCTTCAATCGGATACTGGTCCGGTCTCGCCATTCATTGCCTGTCGCGTGAGACTGCGCGCCGTAAGAAACATTCCACCCATGAAGGGCCTCACAATCCCACTTGCCATTGCAGGCAACCGGGTTGCCATTGCGGGCAAGTCCAAAACATGGAACCCTCCACACCAAAGAGGCGAGATGCTCCCGTGCTATCCCCATGGTGGATCCTTGATCATCCTTCATGGTTCGACAATCTCGCCTCGCCCGACCCTGCACCGGACCGGGCCCTCTGGCGACGTGACTAATTCGCTGCGTTTGGGTCGTGTAATAAGTTGTCAGCTTTTTTTACACATAAACCTCTTATCCTACTTCTTTCACCAGTGACTGCGATAGGAATATTCGATCCGGGACATCTTCCCACCACGGTTGCCATATCGTCCGCTCAGGCTTGTATCCGATAGGTTCACATCCATTGCTTTCACTGACAGCAGATGCTACAAACGCAATGAAGTGACCTGACCACTGACGGATCACAGCCAAGACAAAGCCAGAGGACACGCGACCAGCCAAGCATCAGGGGTGCAACTCCCAAACATAGTGCCTTCTGTGTGCTCAGATGCCTCGACACCAGATATCTGCACAATTTCCTGTTCCTGGCATGGACGGATGAGTGGCTGAACTCGGACGTTATTTCCGGGTTGATGCTCACTGATGTATTAATCCCGTTTTGGAGGCTAGCAATCGCTCTGGTTGCTACGTAGTACAGCCACTGCCGATGAGGAAGAGCGGCTAATCTCAGTCAGAGCCTCGATGTTTGTACTCTGGTGGACGGATACTCGACCCATGGTCTTAGGCGAGCTGCATTCGTCAAACAGCACAAACTCTAGACTGGTGCGTCGTGCGTCGTCTTTGAGATACGGCCCGATGAGTCTTCTGTCGCTCAAAATCATCATCAACTATTTTGTCCGATGAGGAGGAGATTGGTGCTCGGCAGGTCGGCACCAGACGCGCCTCTAGCGGTGACTTTAGCATCTCTCGGCCGTGAGCCAGCGCAACAGTTCAGCTGCCCAGGCCTCGAAGCTAGGGACCTGCTTCATTCAAGGCCTCTGATTCGGTAGGCGACACTTGCTGTAGGCGGGCTAAACCCAGTCTCGTTACAGCCATCACGTATTAGGGCAATTGCCGTGCTCATAGCTGGCGCCTCAATGACCTCATCAAGTTGGGCTAAGCTGTTGAATGTCTTGGAGTAAGAGCAACCTGATCAGAGAAGACCCCGCTTGCGAATTGTTTTCGAAGCCATGACTTTTGTGTCTAAGGTACCTAGGTAGTCTAGAGGGTGTCGCGACTTGGAACCTACAACTACTCCATTCAGTCGATATCTCTGAAGCATTGACTTTTTGGCATCACCATTCAACCTTTGGCATCCCTGCGCCGATCATCGTGATACAGTCTCATCAAGACTAGCCGCCATCATGGGCGAATCAGATAATTACTACAACCCAAGTCAACAACAGCCCTACTCCAATGACGGCTCTCAACAACAATACCAACCCCAGCAGCCGCCTCCAGCTCATCCTCAACAGTACCAACAACAACAGCCGTTCCAACAAGGGCCGCCTCAGTATGGGGACGGCTATATGCCCGCCCAGGGCAATGTCGGCGAGAAGGGCTCTTTCGAGCAGCAGTTCAAGATTTCCAAGCCCAAGTACAATGATCTCTGGGCAGGCATTCTCGTACGTATGCCCCAAGCCGCAAACCCAGTCAGTGAAGACTCGGACTGACTGATCTCTGCAGCTGATTTGCGTCTTCATCGGGTTCGTTGTCGTCTCTGGTCTGGCTCTTCAAGGCTATGCCGCTAACCGTGGCAATGCTGGCTCTGGCATCTACGACAACCGCAACGACTTTTCTCTAAACACGAGTACCATCATCCTCTTCATGTTCGTCCTCGTCGTCGCCTTCGTCCTCTCATTAGCATACATCTGGCTCGCACGAATCTTTCCGAAGCAGTTCATCTGGGTGACGGGCATTCTCAATATCTGCTGGGCAATCGGAACTGCTATCTTCTATCTCTGGCGCAGATACTGGTCTGCTGGTATCGTGTTCCTCATCTTTGGCCTGTTCCTCGCCTTCTGCTTCTGGACATGGATCTCGCGAATTCCTTTCTCGGCTCTTATGCTTCGGACGACCATCGATGTGAGCAAGAAGTACGGCCATGTCTATCTCACCAGCCTGATCGGCGGCCTAATTGCAACTGCTTTTGCCGCCTGGTACTCGATTACCCTGGTCGCCATTTATGTCAAGTACCAGCCCGCCGACGATAATCCCTCTTGCAGAGATGGCGGCTGCGGCAAGGGCAAGGTCATTGGCCTGCTCGTGTTTGTCACCTTTGCCATGTACTGGATCTCCGAGTGGCTCAAGAACACGATTCACACCACCATCGCCGGCGTCTACGGGTCATGGTACTTCCACCCTCATGACTTCCCCAAGGATGCCACCCGCGCTTCTGCCAAGCGAGCCTTGACATATAGCTTCGGATCTATCAGTTTGGGCAGCTTGCTAGTTGCCATCGTTCAGTTCCTCCGCCAGCTCTGCAACGCCGCCCGCAATCAGCAGGGTGCAGATGGCGGCCCTGTTGGATACGCCCTCTTCTGTGTCTTTGGCTGCTTGTTGGGTCTTCTGGAGTGGGCTGTCAGATTCCTCAACCGATATGCCTTCTGTCACATCGCCTTGTACGGCAAGCCGTACTTTGCGGCTGCCAAGGATACCTGGAAGATGATCAAGGACCGTGGTATTGATGCCCTGATCAATGTGAGATATAAAGCCCCTGGACTATACTTTGTTGCTAACCCGTGTAGGACTGCCTCATCGGACCAGTCCTCTCGTTTGGTGCCCTGTTTATCGCCTACGCCTGCACCCTCCTCGCCTACCTCTACCTCTACTTTACCGATCCCGCCTACAACCGCAATGGCGCCTACACACCCGTCGTCATGGCTTTCTCCTTCCTCATCGGCTTCCAGATCGCAAACGTCTTTACCACGCCCATCTCGAGCGGTGTCAGTACCATCTTTGTTGCTGCTGGCTGGGATCCCCAGGTCATGTCGCGCGACCATCCTGAGCTGTACAACGAGATGGTCAGGGTGTATCCAAAGGTTCAGCAGGTCATTCGCGACCGCTAAGTCCTTGATGCTCGAGTGGCGAGACGGATTCGTGACGGTTGAGCTTTGAACGATGCCACAAAAGGATACAGGTAGGGACTATGCTCCCTTGGTTAGGAACATGATGTCTTGGGTGTTTCTTGCTTTCGCGAAGTCTCAGGGCCGCTGGAAAATGTCCATAATGATACAACGCCTTAATCAAATAATATATTCAACAACAGACAGAAGCAAACACGTCGGGACAAGCTCCCCAACCCTCCATGCATCTCTGCGCAAACATGTCCCTCTCTTATCATTGGTCCTGACCCAACCGAGCCCGTCAACAAGGGTATGCCTCGCAACTGCATGAGACCAGCGCCTGATTAAGCTGGACGGGGGGAAACATGGGACATGACGGTATTTGTGTAGAAGAGCATCGAGAGATTTAGCAGGTCGAAATGAATGGTGATATCTACACAAGAAAGCAATCCAGAGTCCACCATATATCCCTTGCGGTTATCCTAGCGCCAGTATCCCCAACACCAAATGAATCCCAAGTAATGCATACAGCAGTGATCAGCCATCCCCTCATCGCCTCGGCTCTCCAGCCCTGCCGAGTCTCTCCCTCGCCGCCTCAACAACACTCCTCCGCAGCGCCGGCCCTTGCACACCCTCGTCGCCGGCGTCAGCCTCGCCGTCGTCCTTGACCGGCACGACAGCCCATCTCCTCGCGGAGCCTTGCATCCCCGCCCAGAGATCAGTCGGCAGAAACTCCCCGACGTCCTGGCGGAACGACTCGCGGGACACACGGTCCCCCTCGAGCAGCTTGCCCACGCTTTCCTGGGCCTTGCGCCAGATGCTCCGCACGCGATCGTCTACGGCGCGGCGGCGCTCAACCTCGAGGATGAGACTGTCGTAGGCGCTCGCGTAGCGCTCGTAAAAGTCCCTGAGCTGGCGCATCTCCTGAAGCTTGCCATGGACGCCCTCCTTCTCCATGTCCCATCGCGTCTTGAAGTCTCCCTCGGCTGCGAGGTAATCTGCGAGGCGGTCGCCAATGTCACCTAGCATGGCATACGCCTCCAGCATGCTCAAGTATGCCTTGTTTGAAATCTCGTGCTGCTCCTGCAGCACAGTGTATTCTTGCTCCATGGCCGTGAGGCGCTCTTGGATCTCTTGAACCACGTCGCCCACCTCCCCGGCGTCCTGGACAACGACCTTGAGCATTTCGGCTCGGTCTTTGGCCGTCTTTGGCTCGAGGTCGGACACGTTGGACTCCTGCTCAGCGATGACGCCTGAGATGGAGACGCCGTCGCCGCCCTGGGACTGTGTAGCTTCTGCGGCCCTTCGGCGGGCGAGAGCGACGGCACCCTCTGTAGTTCGAATCGCGGTAACGCACATGTCGAAGTGATGGGTCAATGAGACCAGTAATTGCGCCATGTTGGCCGAGTGATCAACCAAGCTCTCAAGGAGTTCGCCCGTAGGCGGATTTGTTCCATCACCCGCGTCGCGTGATAGGCTCGGGGCATCGCCGATGATCTTCTTGAGGTTGCGAATGTCGGTATCGAAGCGGAGCAAGTCTCCGTCAAAGGACTGCTGGATGCTCTACTCTGAGTCAGCAAAGGATGGCGATAGCCTCTGATGGTTCATCTTACCTGGAGCTCTTGGATGCTCTTCTTCATCGCATCGCGCATCCCATGCACGCCCCCTTCGTCAATAAAGTCGACGAGATTCCGTCTCTCCTCACCCTTGGGTCGGAAGACACTTTCAACACTGGTCTCTCGGAGCATCTCCATTGTGTGCTCCAAATCGCCGTCAACCAAATCCATCGACTTGACCAACTTCTTGAAGTCCTTCTTTCCCCATTCGTAGGTGTTTTGCAGACTCCTCCGCACTCGGACGAGGATCGCAGCCTGGTCCAGTATTGATGTTCGTAGGAAGCCAGCCTGGGCTGCCAGGATGGCGACATCTTCGTGAGATTGTCGAGCTGCGGTTGCGATATCATGGGCGCGTAGAACGAGGGTCATGGAGGAGAGAGAGCGCTTCGCGACGAGGAGATGATTGACGAGAGTATCGATAGAGATGGCCGACGGGATGGGGTTGGCGTCGTCGTCGCGGGCGAAGGATCGCGAGCGGGAATTTGACTGACGGGAATGAGAGTTTGAGTGTGGATGCGAGTGCCTGGATGAGGCTCCTGAAGAGCCATGGCTACGGCGCAACGAAGTAGCTGATGAGGATGCCATGGTTGTAGAGCGTGTAAAAATTATGGGGGGGGACAGAGAAGTAGATAATGTTAAGAAATAGCTCCCATGGCTACATGATGGGAAGCGAGCTTGAAGATGAACAAGAGAAGAGAAGAAGAGGTAAACGAGATGAAGGTGAATGATGGATGATGCGAGATGGAAGCGAGACGGGAGCTTGGGCGATGACGGAACATGCGATAAGCTTCTCCGTTATCGCAATGCAGCGCTACAGCAGGCGGCGCTACAGCAGGCAGCGCGCTGCAGCAGGCAGCTGGGTCTGAGCTGATGCAGTCTCGCACTCTAAATCAGTCACACCCCGGCACGCCCGGCCATAGTACGGATAGGCGGGGTTTACCAGACTCTTCCTGGGTTAGCGGCTTGTTCCAGGCGTGCTTCGGCCTGTTTCCCCTAATTCCCAGTGGCGGCACGTGGAAAGGCTGACTCTCCCGCCAAAGGTGTGTGGCTTCTGTCGAAACAGTTTTACAGGAATTAACTATCAAGCAGAATTTACCATGATATTATCAGTCAATTGTATCCTGAGCAGTCTTGATTGTAGATAATTATCATCACATCAGTCGTGTCCTCGTTCCTAATAAAAATCCCATCCACTGCGCCCATCATGTCAAATCACCCCCAATGCCGTGTACTCTTGGGGTCTGGTATATCGCTCTTGCTCTTCTCTATGTCTTATACAAATCGCTCTCTTGAAATGCAATCTTGTGTGTGTTTCCTCCTCACTGCTTGGAATGGGCATGCTCCAGGCGGCGATCAGACTCATACGGCGTCGGCGCTGGCGAGTTCATCCTCGTCGTATCCGCCGAGTCGATGTGAAAGTAACTCCTGATTGATGAATTCCTCTCTTCGGTCGTCATCACGTCTTCCACGCTTTCGCCGTCCTTGCGGATCACAGGAGGGTAAAGCTTGTTTTCATCATCCGTCTTGTTCTTGGCCGCGTCCTTGTCGTCTCCGGCTCGGACACCACCGGCGTTGGACTGGGCGTTGTCGAGATCGGCTGCTCCCTTTTCGCCCATGCCTCCCTCCAAGAGCTCGCCGCCCTCCAAGACGGTGCGGAGCTCCAGGGCTTCATCCTTGGAGTATACCCGGATACCCACGATGCAGATGGCGTTCCAGGGCTCGGGCATCCGTTCCTCCTCAGAGTCATACTCGTCCTGGGCTGCAGGCTGGTTCGACTGGGTGAGTCGAGGCTTTCGAACCATATCATCACTGCTATACAGCGCCTCCCAGTCCTCGACGGGAGAGTCTGAAGACTCGCCCTCAGACTCGTAAGCAGGGCGACGTCGAACTGGCAGCGGCTCCTCTTCCTCCACAGGAGCTGGCGGAGGTCCACTGACAGGCGGTACCTCTTGCTTCTCCTCCGCAGCTACGGCCGTCGAGTCTATAGTCTTGGGAGTAAACTGTGGCGAGCTGGTCGAAACCGACATCACAGAATCATCGTGATCCTTGTCTTGTGCCTCATTCCTGTCAGAATCTTTGCCGTCCCTATCAATCACGACAGGCTCGTCCTTGTCGTTCTCTTCGGCCTCGGCAGTCATCTCTTTAGACTTGGTGTTAGTGGTGTCCTTGGTAGGTTTCTCGTCCAAAGACTCATCATCGGCGTCTTCGGCTTCCTTCTCAGCTTCGGCCTTCTTCTCGGCCTCAGTCTTGGCGAGCTTCTCCTTCTTCATCTGCTCCCTCTCGGCCCTAACCTTCTCGTTGAACTCAGAGTCGAGTCGAGTCTGCTCGGCCTCCCAGGCCTCGCGACGGCGCTGTCTCTTATCGGCGTTCTTCTGGCTCTGCTTCTTGGTAACGTCGCGGTTCACATGGCGCTTCTCCCACATGTGGCGACGCTCCTTTTGTCGGCACCCAGAAGCCTTCTTCTGGTCCTTCTTCTGGCGCAGCTTGGTCAACTTATCCAGGTGATCCCAGGCCTTGCTGTGCGCCAGGTCATAGGCGTAGCCGACTTGCGAGAGCTTCTCGTTCTCAACCCTGTCCGAGCACTCTCGCTTGACCACCTCCTCAACGGACTTGGCATTCGAGTCTCTCTCACCAGTCACCTTCAGGTAAACAATATAGTTTCCAGAAGGCAGATCAGGCAGCTCCACAGACACCGACCGTTCCATGAGGTAGTTGCCGTGGGACCGGACGATATAGTCCTCGGCATTGGGACTGTCTTCGTAGTGCAGTCGGAAATGCAGACGGAACGAGTATTGACCATGGAGACCCTTAAAGTACCGCCTATCAAGCTGAGAGAGCACAAGAACAAGCGGCGAGTCCTTGGTTAGCTTGATATGGAACTTTTCATGGTACTCTGCCTTCCATGGAACGTCCACGCCAATCCAGCGCTGACAGCATCGCCAGTCACGGTCTCGGAACAGACGAGTGCGGTCGAAGTGGGAGTATTTGCGGATGAGGTCCTCGTACGAGATCCAGAAGACAGAGTCGCCGCCGAATTTATGGCCGAGCTCCTCTTGAACCTCTGTCGTCCACTCCTTGGAGCCATCGCTCCAAGCTCCCTCCCAGATACCCTTGCGAACCTTGCCCCAAGGGTTGCGAAGCTTGACCAGGCGCTGGCCAGACTTGAGCGTACGCGCCTCCATGACAACGTAGGCATGACCCTCGGAAATGCCGTTTCGCTCACCATAGCCATGCTCCAACAACCCAGTCGAGGCACCGAAAAGGAACTCGTCGTTCACTCTCGACATCTCATTGTTCCAGAACTCGTCAATGTCGAGGATGTCAGAGGTCAACAGCTCGGTGGTGACACCACCAGAGAGATCCTCTAGACCCTCACCGATCCAACCACCTGCCAGGGAGGCATAATCGCCGTGCGCCTTGGCATAGGCCTTCTCGATGAGAGGGACCCAGGTCTCGTTCTGATCCTTGCACTGAGCAAAGAAGAGGGCCTTGGATCCAGTCTGATAAGTCTTTCGATACACATTCTCAACATCCTCGCGGTCAATCTGTTGCAAGAGATCCCGCTGCATACTGGGAGAGTCCCAGCATGGCGACTTGAGGTAGAGCTTGTCGTCAATGATGGAGTAGATCCACTCTCCGTCTCTGTAGAAAACGAAGCCGTAGATGCCGATCTTGGTGTCATAGGCGACACAAATACGCCGGAGGCCCTCTGGAACGTTGGCGAGAGCGGTCAGACTAGCCATAATCCAGCAGTCGCCTAGACTTCCCTGCTTGACGTCACCACCATTCACTTCTTTCATGAAGGTGGGATTCTCAAAGATCTCATGGACACGCTTCACGGCCTTGGGAACAGAAGCCTTGGAGCTCAGAAGCGTCGTCCTGTTTAGCTCAAACTTTTGTGTACCGAGGTTGTTCAAGCAATATCCCTTTTCATACTTGAGATCCCAGTCCTAGCCAAAGAGTTAGTGCCAGTTACAAGGGAATAAATGACTATCAATTAAACTTACCAAGTCCCAACCAGGGTCCCGATATCGCATATTCACTCGCTTGCACTCCTTGATTATCTTTTCGACCTTTCGTCGACATTCCTCGGCCGCGCGCTCGTATCCCGCCAAGAGCAGTTCATTGGGCTGGTAGGTGGCTGGTGGTAGGACGGGGTCGAAAGGGAGGACCGCTAGGGCCTTGTGAAACTTGCGCTTTGAGAATTTCTTCCAGATACGGTTGATGGACTTTTGAGGGGGCAGCTTCTTCTTTATCTTCTTCTTTTGTTCGTTGTTATTGGTGGTGGTGGGTTGCACGCGAGGCCGACGAGGGTCGTCCGACTCCTCTGATGAACTATAGCCGTGCATGTCGCAGACTGAAGGTAATTAATGAATGAGAAAGGTAGGTAAAAGGGTTTCCCCGAGGTAAGGAGTAGGGAGAGGGATCAACGAAACGACTTGTCTGAAAGCGCAAAACAATGGGGATCAGATGAGAGGGAAAGTTGAGAGGCTCGAGTGGACTGGGACCCAAAGTCTCAAGCAACACCAAGCAAGACACCCAATTAGATGCACGTAAAGAATGAGAGAGGTTAAGGAACCAGAATCCCGTAGCTTTGAGGAAACCGGAAGAGGAATGAAGGGGCGTGAGTTCGGAGGGAAGGACGGTCTATATACCAGAAGGCATTTGCTTGACAAATGCGAAGGGTCCGCCACCCAGTCCACGACACCGTGAAGATAAGCCAGACCTAAGTTGCATCCAGCCCTGCAGCTACACCGACATTGGAGGCAACAACGAGCCTCGTCCCTTTGGCGAACTATCTCGAATCGCACCATTGGTGCACGGCGCACTTGGCGGGCCGAGCTGGTTCGACGCCGTGTGAGATGGCGGAGAACGGCAGGCCAGGGTCCTCTTGGCGAGCTACGTCCCCGGAACTAGACTAGGAACTGTAATAACGAGTAAGTACCCTGAGATGTCTGTACTCCGTATCCGTACAAACGTTGCATACTCCGTACAGGTACATGGTTCCACATGGGGATAATCGAGCTATCGTCAAGGGAACATGCTGGTTTACCCCAGCCATTTCATGTTGAGGCGGAAAGCTCGTTTGATTCCTGCATGGATGGATAGCTTGCAGAGCATCCCCCTTCTGTCCGCTCTGTGATGTGATATCGCGTCCAGACCCTCATACTGGGCTAGAATTCCAAGGGCACTTTCTGGAACGGCTTGTTCAACATGTGGCCTGGCGATTGGAACAAGCCCTTCACAGGAGGGCCCTTCACAGGAGGCTGACTGAGCTGACGGTTGCCTTCAGGACGCGGACAACCCGAAGCCTGGTGGGGGCCAAAATCGCATCTTTCGGAGACAACTTTTCGTGACGAGACAACGAGGCTTTGGAGAATAACCTTGCCGTCCCTTTTTCTTGTCAAGGATCTTTCATCCTGCCATGCGCCCATCGCAATTGCCTCCGTCTCCCTGCCGTTCCGATTCGCTCGGCCGGCCAGACCAGACCCTGAGTCGTTGACTGACAAGAAGGGGGCTGTGGGACACAATTTTTAGGGGTCCAAAAGCATCTTTAGAAAGATACTTTGAGGAGGTAAACAGTGCGGGGCGCGTTGTCAAGCTAGCCCAGGGCAGGGACGGCATTTCTGAGGCTGCAGCCCCGGCGGTGGGTGCATGGGGCCGCCTGTGAGCAGGGTCATGGAATGAACTGTCGCTGAGGCCCTCAAGGCGGCAGGCTGATGACAGGAACGACTGGTCATGCGCATCCTTGATGATATGATAGTACGCAAGGCAGTACTCTTGGTAGTAACTACTAAGCCACGATATCTCCATCCGCCTTGAAAAGTAGAGGAACAAAGGGAGAGGGAAAAGGGGGACGGTGACCAGCCCTGTCTGGTACCTTGTCGAGACCGCGATAAGCAATTGTCCTATGAGCGCTTGCGGATTAGTCGATCGCAAAGGATGGGCCGAGTGGCAACGCTTCCGAGAACGGCGGGCCAGACGGCTCTGTGCCCGGCCAAGATGAGCATCTGACTCTTTCAACCCTCCCTCAGCCTCAAGCCAGACTTCTGGCAACTTGCAGTCCAGGAATTCTCACACGACTCGACCCGGCGTGAAGGACCCATTGGTAGACGAGCTAGCCGATGAGCAGGCGGACCATCCCCGCATTTCCAGCTGAAGGCATCGCGCCCACTCTCGTGAGCCTGAATGCCCTGGTGCCTGTCTCCATCAGGAGATTGGACCCAGAACAGAGCCTCAAAGCGCCAGGGCGGAGCAGCAGGCTGCAACGGGTGGTTGGAGTGGAAGTGCGAAAGCGGGACTTTGAAACTGAGTCGGCTGCGGGCGGAAGGACGGGTGAATGGTGAATGGAAAGGCGGACAAAGTCTGATCGGCGTGCCTAGCGTCTCGGGCAGAGTGGCTGTCGCCCCAAGGTGCTAAAATGAAGGATAAAGCTGCCATTGCGCTTGTGTCCTTCACAAGGGCTGGCTCAACCGTTCTGGGGAGTCTGGGGCTGCGACTTCGGAACTTTGATTTCGTGCTCGGTTGTTGCAGCTTGTGGGTTGCAAGACTGGTGGTGAGTGAGAGAAGAATCTCTCTGTCCACCCATCCGATGCTGGCTACCATACTCCGTAAACGCAGTGCTGATACGAGCCGTGCCCTGGCTTTGGGACTGGAGCCGCTGATTGGTGCCACCTGGTTGAGATGTGGCAACAAGAAGCTGTAGCCTGTAGGCTCCTATGTCAGTGCTTCTATCAATCACAAGCGAGCTGCAGTAGCAATGCGGCCTCACCCAGGTTGCTGAATCGTGGTGCTCGCCATTGGCTGTCTTTCGTGACGGAGAAGTGCATTGTGCAGCATCGTGCAAGTTTGAGCGAGAACACGGCGCGCATAGGGCTAGTAGTTGTATCTCCATCTCAGTTCGTCCAACAGCTCCATGGATCAACAATAATGGCCTGGGTCACTAATGGTGCAGTTGGTCACTTCTCATCTTTCTCGACCAGCATGTGATTCCTCTTTTCTCACGATTCAGCAACAGCATTGACAGAGGCCTGCCATGCAGGCCTTAGCTCTCTTGCCTCCTCACTTCGCTCCAACCCAGCGAGACCCGGCGTCCAGAGTTGCACAGTGACAGCTCGATTTCTCCCAAGGTTAGACGGGGTGTTATGCGGAGGTTGAGATGGTTCCGTGTACAACATACCAGCGCTTGGCCGCGTCTATGGAGGTTGCTGTGAACTGATACCGGTTGGTTATTCGCACAAAAGGTGACACACGATGTAGAGACTCGATCGGCGGTGATTCATCTGAGATGTAGAATCGGCGTACTCGAGGTTCATGTACTTGTCGTAATGGATGGCGATGTGCTGTTGTGCTGGATACAAGCCTGCGGCCATCATGCGCGAGTGTCGTTGTGATGGCAGGTAATTGAGGATGAATGAATGACAGTTAAAGGCTTCAAAACCCTGGGCACGTGCAGTGATAACGTCTCTGTAAATAGGAAGGTGCACCATTGGGTATCGAGTTGCAGGCGCAGGTTAGGAAGAGTCTAAGGATTCTCTAATGCTGGTGTCAGATCTCGACTCTCCAATCCCTCCATTACATGGCAACATGCGAGCGCTGACTGACAGCTGCAGACAGCTGTACCCGTCACGCCAGCAAGCGATATCCCTCTAACGAACCCTTAAGGTAGGTGGAAAACAATTTCATTGGCAGAGCAGGCTTGAAACTCGGCTTGTTCTGCAAATGCATTCTCGCTGGCTTAGGATGTTTACTCATTCTCCCACGCTTCATCGGAATACCTCCACCCTCTCTCCGCTCATCACCACTCATACCTAATCAGTACTTCCTCATGCAAGAGCGTACTGAACCCCACAATGAGCGAGCCTGAAGCTGAGGCCAGCTCTCCTAAACGAGCTGCTTGCGCGCGCTCCGGGGAACTCAGAGTCGTCAGCAAGGAGAATAGAAACCCCGGCAAAGCCTCTGACGAGGAGCTCGCGGCAAGCAGTCATGATCTAGGACTCGAGCCCTTTCCAGGAGCACCTCACGATCCCCAGACTCCCCCTGTCTCTTCACCCTCCGTGAACCATCAGGTACGTCCCGTCAATAACCGGATCCCCAGAAGAACCGGCGTTCCTCAGATCCAGCTTCGGGAGCAGGCCCACCCTCACACCTCTACGTTAACAACCCTTTACCCCATCTCGAGCTGATTGACTGATCTTGACCTCGAAAGCCAAACTCACTTGTCAAGCTCAAGAGCCAGCGCACAGCCAAGCCTCGGTCGTTTCGCCGTGATCCTCGCCCCCCAATTACCTCTCAAGACCCAGAAATCACCTGCCTCGCTTGCGGTCTCGAGGAAACAAACCCGGATCAGGTCAAGAAATGGAAGAAAAATCCCGGTGAAAGGCTTGTGAAGCTCTCTCGGTGTCCTTGCAGGCACAAGTACTGCACTACGTGCTTGGCGAAGCTCTTCAATACGGCGATGGTTGACGAACACTTGTTTCCTCCGCGTTGCTGCGGTAAGAGGATACGCCCCGAGTCTCTCCAGCATCCCTTACCTCGTAGCCTTGTGCGCAGTTTCAATGAGAAGAAGGTGGAATTTGAGACACCCGACCGGACCTACTGCCATGATCCTCGGTGCTCGACTTTCGTACCTCCCCTGTCTATCAGCAACAACATTGCACAGTGCCCCAAGTGCAGAAATACAACATGTGCTCGTTGCAAGGAAGCTGAACATGATGGAGAGTGTCCCAAAGATCTTGCTACGGAGGAGGTCTTGAAGCTGGCAGAGGAGCACGGCTAGAAGCGCTGCCACCGTTGTCGCCAACTCATCGAGCTGAAGTTTGGATGTCACCACATGAGTAAGTATTATCCATGAGTGTTGGCTTTTCTAACCGTCTCCGATTTGCAGCCTGCCTCTGTGGTGCCCAGTTTTGCTACGCTTGTGGCGCTCCCTGGCGAACCTGCGAGTGTCTCTTTTGGCACGAGCGACGGCTGTTGGAGAGAGCCAACCAAATCATCAAACGGCGCATGGGCAGCCTGCTCGAGGGACCGCGACGGGATGCCCTGCTCAAGAGCACGACACGCAACCTCTCGAAGAATGCTCAATGCGACCATGGCAACTGGGAATTCCTCCTGGGGAAATTTAGGTGTGAAGAGTGCCTTTGGAAACTGCCCAACTACATCTACGAGTGCCAGAAGTGTTTTATTCAGGTCTGCAGGCGATGCAAGGACAACCGCCTGACGGGAGCAGAGGATGAGGATATCACTGACGAGGAATTAAGGCCAACTGAAAGTGCAGAAGGAAATGTGATATCATGAGAGATGTATGTGCTTTTACCGTCTGAGGCAATTCTGATGGCGTCCACAATTAAACGAGGAGCAATTAGCTGTAGCAATACCATGTAACACTTTACGCCGGAGTGCAAGAATCAGGTTACCAGGTGGGTGAAAGAATCTTGGCCTGTCCGCTCAAACAGACACGAATTAGGAAATCTGCCGGATTTCAGAACAGGACTTAGTAAGACTCTAGTCAAGAAACTGGTCCCAATTGACAGAAGACTTTTTGATGTGCTATGAATTTCCTTATGGAAACCATGTCCTAAATCCCATGTCCGAAACTCCGTGTCTTGAACTTCACGTCCTAACCTCCAGAGACGAATGATTGAATACTAAGGTCCGCCAATGGTAGCTAAAAGATCAAATAAGTTTGCTTCTTCACTTTCACAAAACTGAAGCAGATGACAAAGTCGCAAACCCGCGTAGCCTTGCAGTGCCGACACTTGACGCCTTTTGGGGATGTCTCTTCATAAATCTCAAAGTTGGGCGAGCCATAGTAGGCGCATGTTCCATGTCTATTGGTAAGTTCGCACCATGAGAAGCCTTATTCTTCTATTTTCTGTTTAGGTGTTAGTGCATCGTGAAGGCTCGTCGGCCGCTGAAGGGGGTGATGCCGACCCCTGGTCCTCCTCGAGTCCATCGTCAACCGCAGCGACCAAGGCCTGGTTCCTTCTTTCCACCCGCCTCCGCCAGGGCTTGTACACAATGATCGACCCCAATCCCACTATTAGAAAGACACCGCAGATGCTGCCTCCGACGATGTCGAAGTGATCGCCAATCGCTGACACTCCATCCCAAAAACCGCCCTCGGGTTCGGCAACGTTCTGAACAAGAGATAGAACTTGGACGATGCCGATGAAGGCAGATACAAAGACGGTGATTCCTGTAAGAACAATAGAGTAATAGAGAATGGCCACAACATCTCTAGAAAATGCTTTGGAACTATACAGGGCCATCATTAGGGCACCGTCCGTAGTATCCAAGAGACACATGCCAGCTATCAGCAACAGAATTAACGCCCGCATTCGTCCGATCATGTCTGGAGAACGTACCCGTGAATAGTATCGGAAATATCAAGATCAGCCAGATACTCGTGCCCTGAACGGCCTGGATACTAGCAATGCCAAGAATGGCAATCTCGGAGCTCGTATCGAAGCCAAGACCAAAGACGACACCCAGAGGATACATTTTCCACGGCCGGTCGATAACGCGGAATAATCTCTTAAAGACTCGAGTTAGAAACCCTCCACCCTCGATTGAAAAGTGGTCCTGGATCTGACTTTCTTCAGCCTCAAATCCGCCCTGCTGCATCCGACGCTGGCGTTCCTGCAGCACAGCCCTCAGCCGCTGCACGAGTTTGTACAGAAGCCATCCGTTTCCGACGCAAAGAATAATTAGGAATGCGGCGCTGACGCTGGTGCCGATGATGTTTCCCACCCGTTGGAAGCCATCAAATCTTTCTCGCAGCGCACCGCTAGTTGCCGCCACAACGATGCAAGTGACGATGACGATCGTGCTGTGCCCCAGCGAGAAGAATGTGCCCACAGTCGCAGGTCTTTGCCCCGACGCTATTAGACGTCGCGTCATGAGGTCGATGGCAGCGATGTGGTCTGCGTCCAGTGCATGGCGCAGGCCGAGGACGTAGGAGAGGGCGGCTGGTGAGATGAGAGGAGGGTGGAAGTGAAGGACGACTGCGGCGGCGGCCCAGACGATGGCGTTGACTCCAACGAGGGTTAGGATCATGAGAAGACTGTTTGTTGGAATTCCACGGAGGAGTTTGGGTTTGGTGATGCCCTGGAGTTGAGGGAGAGTGAAGCGCGCCATGTTCAGCATCGAGTTGGTAATGGTGGTGATGGTGATGATGCTGTAGACGAGTACCTCCCAATTAGACTCCAACAATCAAAATCATGCAGTCCCCGAGCACCACAGAAGATATAGAAGAAGAAAATAAGATCAAGCCAGATCAATGTTTGCTTATCAGAAGCTACCCACGTTCTCCCCCTCATCAGCCCCCCACAGAACAATTCTAGCCGTTCTAGATGCGTCGTTCCAACTTCACTGACGACCGATAAGCCGTGCGGGTCTTGGCCGCCGGCCGCCGATAAGCTTTGGCAGATCAGCGCCTCTATGAGTAATTGGCCATAGTGACGGGAGACATGGTTGGCTGGAAAGGGCCGCTGATGTGCAAGGCGGAAGACACTGACTTTGGAGCACTGGGTGGTTGTAGATGGACATGTTGCGCGTCTAGAGGTTGAATTCTATTATACCTTCTAAGAGAGCCCGAAATTATTTGCAAACATGTACTTGTCCTCCTCATCAACCTCAAAATCGAACCGCGTTACGTCCTCAGCATAAGGCCAGAGATATTCACTTGTCACCCTTCCAATCAAGTCAGCCTAGACTCTCATTTACACCTTGGACGTCAACTCACCTGTGATGCTCACTGCTAGCCTGGTATTCAGCCAGCGCCGCGGGATCTTGGTGGAAGCTCAGCAGGGCCATCTGGAAGCCCTTGCTCCGCGCGATTGGGTCCGTGATTGACGGGCCTCCTACTACTAGGCGTTGGTCTTTGATGCATGACAGTGTTTTGAGTGTTTTGAGCTCATTGGCGAATATTTGTCGATGAGACTCGTCGACGTCAGAACGGAACTTGAACAGGACTGCGGAACAGTCAGCGTGAGAATAGCCGAACAGTCGTATCAGACGAACCAATATGAACGACAGTCATGATGATTATGGGCTGATTATTCCTTGAAATGATATGTCTCGATGATGAGTTTATTGTAACGTGCTTAAAGTATTAAACGTGCTGTGGATCTGAGCGGAAGAAATCCGCCGCCGAACTTGACGGAGAATGTCCGTCCGCTGGTGCCATCACCCGGCGACTCGCTGGTAAATGACCTGGCAATTCATCGATCAAATGCTTTTACTCAACCCCTCACTTCAAAATTTATTGTCTTATAATGGGAATAAATTGTGGTCAACTGGTTATGGTTTTCGTGCAGGGTAGGGGTTTCGCTCTTCGATAACCATTGAGTAGCTCGCCTTTGGTGACCTTGGAAGGATATTTTGAAACTCATACTTTAGGTATATAGAGACCCTGTGGCACAAGAAATAGAATAAAATTTGGGAAAGAAGTCTGATTTCATCAAGCCGGGACTCCAGTACGTACAGTCGAGCCTTGGATATGTATCTGCATTCTGTAGCAACTACCAACTCTACATCGTCACTAGAAGCTCCGCAGAGACCTTTCTAGCCTCCTCATTCAGAGCATCAATTTCTGCCTGTACAAGCGGAATCCCAGTCTTCTCTCTCTGCCTTTGAGCCAATTGCTCAATCTCTCCAGGGAAATATATCCGGTCTACGCCAGCAGCCTTCTCGGACCCTACGACCCTTTCGTACAGGTACTGCATCCTCTCCCGAAACTCGTCCAAGCTCATGAAAAGGTCCGGCTTGATGGCAACCAGGAAGTGGCCGACGTCGGCCGGCTTGGAGGGATCATAAGGGCCTGTGACGTGGCCGGCAAATGCAGAGCCGGACAAGACGCCAGAGAAGACGTCCATCATGATGGACAGCGCGGAGCCCTTTGGTCCTCCCATCGGCAGCATGACTCCCCCAAGCGCAGCCTCTGGATCATCTGTTGGTCGCCCCTCTGCATCAAGCGCCCAATCTAGCGGGATCTTCTCGCCGCGTCGTTTAGCCTTGTAAATCTTGCCTCGTGCTGCCACAGATGGCGCCATGTCGAGGATGAAGCTCTCCATCGGGCCCTTGCCCGGCGCACCACAGGCAATGGGAGATACGCCCATGAGCTTGCTCTTCCCTCCCCAAGCAGGCAAAGCAGGACTTGAGTTTGTAAAGACGAGGCTCATCATGTCTGCGTCCAGCGCTTGCTGCACCACCCACGCACTCATGCCAAAGTGGTTTGAGTGCTTGATGCTCGCCATGCCAATGCCAAAGACACGCGCAGACTCAATGGCGGCGGCCATTCCCCTGTGAGCGGCGACGAAGCCAAAGCCGTTCTGACCATCAACTTGGGCGACAGCGGGCGTTACCTGGTTCACTATCGGCTGTGCGCTCGCGTTGAGAACGCCCTGGCGGATGCGCTCCATGTATGAGGGGATGCGGTTCATTCCGTGGGTGTCGACGCCGCGAAGGTCGGCCGCGACGAGACAGCGAGCCACAATGGCGGCATTCTCAGCTGAAACGCCGTTGCCTTTGAGAATGTCTTTGACTAGTCGTCGTGCTTCTGAGGCGGCGACGTGGATTCTTTGAGATTCTGAATCTTGGTTGTCTGCCATTGTGGCCTAAGATGGAAGAGGCAGGTTTGACAGCGGATGAAAGAGATCGCCTTTGCATACGTGGGCGCACACAGCAAGAGAATAAATCTTGTCTGTCTTTTAATGCCCTCTTAAATATTTCTCTCTTTGAGTTTGATCATTCGTAGCCATCCAAAACCACGCACGGGGTCTTCCCGCCCCTAGTCTCCAATTTCTCACGGCATCTCCCCGCTTGTCGGAGTTTTACCACTTCATCCATTGCAACCTTCATTTTTGCCAGTATCCACGGCCGTCCTTTCATTATCCAATTAAACATTACTTTGCGTATTTCTTTACGAAATGTCCGATGACGATGGCCCAGGTGGATCGCGGTCCCGAGCGAGGAAAAGCCAGCAAGGACGGAGAAATCCCAGGCTGCGCATGGCATGTCTCCGCTGCCAGCGACGAAAGATCCGAGTACGACAGCCGCGTGAACTCCAATCACTGGAATAAAGGGCTGATGACTTAGTGCGACGGGGAGTTGCCTGCATGTAAAAACTGTCGAAATGCTGGTGCCGCCTGTGCAGACGGGGAGAGCGCACGAGTAAAGGATCTCCCAAGGGAGTTGGTCATACCCCATATGCCCCGTTTCCAGTGTTGACCATCAAGACAGATACATCTCGAGCCTGAAGCGCCGTATATCTTGGCTGGAGTCTATCGTACGCTCAAGATGTCCCGACGTGGATCTGTCTCAGGACACTCCTCCTACAGAGGCCGAGGAAGCTTCCAGTGAAGCTGTGCTGGATGACACGACAGATACGCTGCCTCAATCACCCGAGGCTATTCAGACACAAGATTTTGCTGAGAACTCAAATGAAACAATCATGGAGACGTCTAATCAACCCGTCAGGTCTGCCCCTGGGCCTACGGGGGCTGGCGCTCTGTCCCATGAGATTGGGTTGGTCTCACTTGGAACTAACCAGGACCCAAGATATATCGGCCCGTCCAGCGGCTACTTTCTGGCTCGAGTGATGCTCGATTCTGTCTCGAAAAATCACGAATGCCTGAGCCGTCCGATTCCGGATCTTCCTTTTCCTACTAAGCTCGTCGAAGCAATTCAAGGACCGCTTCCTCTCCCGCCGAGAGAGATGGCGAACCAGTTGTGCGATGCATACTTTGACGCGATACATTTACAGTACCCTATTCTCCATCGGCCTACATTTATGAAAATGTTAGATCAGAGGTATGGGCAGGACAGCTTGGATCCTGTCGCGGGCTTCCAGGTTTTCATGGTCCTAGCCATAGGAGCTACTGTCTTATCAGGTCGAATCAGGGCGCGCATCCCAGCAGAATCATATTGCCTGTCTGCATTGCAGTATCTTGAAGACCTCAATATTGAGAACTCTTTGCAAGGCGTACAATGCTTGCTTTTGCTTCTCATCTTCACCATCCACAGCCCCTTTGTTCGTCTTAACGTCTGGTACCTTAATTACCACTGTCTCGCCGCCTTGCTTGATCTGGGCCTCCAACGAAACATCAGCATGGGTTCTGGAATCTCGCTATTGGAGCAAGAGATGCGGGCTCGGATCTTCTGGGTCATCTATTCTTTCGACCGCATCATTGCCACCATGATGGGTCGGCCCATCGGGGTGAGAGACGAGGGGTGTGAGCTCCGAGTGAGTGTCGAGTTGCCCGCTGAAATTTATACTTAAGCTGATGATTTAGATGCCGCAAGGGTTGAGCGACAATGAAATGACCGAAATGAATCAGCTGCTGGCCACCGAACTCGCAGGAACCTCTAGGGAAATGGACTTTGCGATACACCTTTTCCGGGCGGCGAAACTCAACTCTGAAATCAAGTATGTTGCCAATAGCATCGTCAGAGACTCGCGCAGGTACGCATATCCCCCAGTCATCGACATCAATGACTGGAAGGAATCTATGCTGCGCCAACTAGATGAGTGGGCAAGCCAGATACCAGGAACCAGCAGCCCATCTGAACTCTACCTCCGGACTACTTGCCAGCTACGATATCACGGCCTAAGAATGCTTCTTCTTAGACCTAGCCCAGCCATACCTAAACCTTCAAACGAAGCCTTGGTCCAGTGTCATCAAAGTGCCCGTGAGAGCATCGCATTGTTCGACAGCTTGTACAAGAAGAATCTACTCGTCCACAGTTGGACGACGTTTCACGGCCTGGTACTCAGCACCATCACTTTACTCTACTGCATCAAAGTCGTGCCGGAAATTGCTCGTGAGACCGAAATCGATGTTCTTATGGGCGACTTGAGCATTTCCCTGAGCGTGCTAAGCGCTACGGGCGAGCACTGGTCAGGGGCGAAACGCAGCCGCGATATCTTGGATGAGCTCGGAAAGGCAACGATCCGATGGCTGCGAGACAGCAATGGACAGCCTGCCGTTTCAAACCGCCGTTCAGTACCTGGAGAGGCAGTACAAGGACCTGATATAGCAACAACGCAAAACGCAACGTTAGCTGACGCAGGAATAGGCCTGTCATATCTTAACAGTGGCCCTCCAACTTTGGCGATGGACCACGGAGACAATATGCCCGGACTAAGCCAGAACGCCTTTGATGACTTCCTAATGAATGATTCATTTGCGGAATACTTTGAAGCGACGGATTCTATCAACGTCGACACTATCGTTCGCGACCTCTTCCAAGACTTCATCCCCACATATCCAAGCAGTTTTTGATGTGCTGAAACTCAACCTTGCGATCTGTGTGGGCCGACGGCCGTCAAAAAGTCGAAATCGGCTCCATGTTGGGCCTGATTGACCTCCCGCATGTATAGCCCGCGATAGCCTCTCATCCCTTCCCGCCTCAACCATGGTGCAGCACCGCCCTCGCTTTGCTCAAAGACGGCTAGTCTCTCTTGGATTCTCTGCGATATTTCTTCGTCGGCGAGATCAACTGAGAGCAGCCTATTTTCAACGTCGAGGGTAATGAGGTCGCCATTCCTGATGATGCCGAGCACAGAACGAGGATCGGCTGATTCTGGAGAGATGTGAAGGCCGATTGTCCCGCCTGCTGTTCCACTCATGCGACCATCCGATAGACGCAGCATATCCAGCACCCCCTGAGATGCAATCTTTCTCGGAATTGGAATCATTCCCGCTTCTGGCATCCCTGGGTTTCCAACAGGGCCGATGCTCTGCAGAACAAGGACACTGTCGGGTGTCACGTCCAGATCAGGATCGTCTATTCTCTCTGCGAGATCTGCAGAGTTGGCAAAGACGACTGCACGGCCGGAATGCTGGAGAAGGCGTCTGTACTTGGAGGCACTGGCTTTCATAACGGCTCCTCCGGGGGCCAGGTTGCCTCTAAGCACGACTAGCGATGATGCTGGGTATAGTGGCTCTCTGAACGGCTGGATAACGCTGAGTTCTCGGGGGACGGGAATTAGAGAGGCTTGGGCAAGCTCTTCTCCAAGAGTTTGCCCTGTTACCGTCATAGCATCGAGATATAGAAGGGACTTGAGCTCGTGGAACAAAGCAAGCATACCGCCTGCAGGGCGTCAGTGTCTAATCGTCTTAATGACTGTGAAAAACAAACCTGAGTTATGGAAATCAGTCATGTAGTTATCACCACTTGGCTTGAGATCAACTAGCAATGGCGTTTTGCGACCAATCTCATCAACGGTATCCAAGGTAATCGTCCCGGCCACGTTTGGATGGCGCCCGATAATGGCCATGAGATGCACGACGGCGTTTGTTGAGCCACCGGTAGCCTGGAGGACAGTGATAGCATTAAGAAACGACTCGCGAGTCAACAAGGTCTGCGGTCGAAGCTGCTCAACCTTTTTGCATGCAGAAACTGCGTGTCCTCCGGTGGCTTCGGCGATGCGAAGACGAGACGCCGAGACGGCCGGGGCGGTGGCACCGGCGAAGGGCATCATACCCAGGCCAACAAGGATGCAAGCCATTGTGCTTGCCGTGCCCATAACACCGCAAGTTCCTCCCTTTGAGAAGCCGGTGAGATTGAGGACGGCGGTTGAGTGGAGGACAGATACTCACTGTTGGCGCCAGCTCATCATTGATGGCTGAAATGTCCTCAATATCCATGGTTCCAGCTCTATATCTGCTCCAAGATGAGCGGCAGTCTGTACATGCCCCTATGCGTACTCCGCGATGACTACCTGGCGTCATTGGCCCTGTGACGAGGTGGAGGATGGGCTTGTTGGCTGAGATGCCTCCCATCAGCTGAGCGGGTGTAGTTTTGTCACAACCTGAGCTTCGAGTTAGTACGTACTATCCCACACACTTAGAAGAAAGGAATAGACAAAGAGGAACATACCGCCAATCAGCACCACCGCATCGCATGGCTGTGCGCTGATCATCTCTTCTGTATCCATGCTCATGAGGTTGCGCAGATACATACTCGTCGGCGACGAGAAAGACTCATGTATACTGATAGTGGGGAAGTCGATAGCCAGCCCGCCGTTCAATTGCACGCCTCTTTTCACGGCATCTATGAGTTGAGGTATATTTGCGTGGCAGGGATTGAAGCTGGAATAGGTGTTGACAATTCCAATGATGGGCCTAGACAAGGCATCTTCGCTGTACCCGAGAGCCTTGATAAATACCTTCCGGAGGAAGAGAGAGAAGTGAGGGTCGCCATAGGATGCAAGGCCTTGGCGCAGCCCGACTTTGGAGGTTATCGGAGTGTCCAGGTCGTAGTCCGGATTCAACTCAACCTGCTTCTTTTCTTGGGCCATGTTGGTGTATCCTTTCAATGAACTTGGATAATTGTATGTTGAAGTGATGGGAGCTACTACGTGTAGGTCCAAGATTGGCCTATCAATGCTTATGTATTACTGTCCCAAAATGGCGTTTCATCCAAACCCGCCGTGACTTGCAGACGGAGGAGCTCCGCAGCGTCGGTGATCACGCAATCTAGCCGACGGAGCTGTTCCGACATGGACGACTGCCAGCGAGAAAAGGATATAATACACAACTCGGGACAACTCGAAGATGGTCAGTCATATTCATCAATCACTTTACTTGTTCACTTGAGGTCTTCCTTGACGTATCTTTGCAATGCTCGATTTACACGGCAAAGTCGCCCTTGTCATCGGTCTCGGGCAAACTGGCACCGAAGGCTGGGGTATCGGGGCAGCATGCGCCGTGCTCTTGGCAAGACAAGGAGCCGTCATCTTTGGGGGGAACCGGACACTTGCTTCGACTGTCAAGACAAAGGGGACAATTGAAGCTGAAGGAGGTCAATGCGATATCGTTGCCACCAATGCCACGGACTCGGCTTCGGTCAAGGCCCTCGTCGACGCTTGTCTGAAGAAACATGGACGAATCGATATCTTGTTGACCAGTGTTGGCCAGTCTCAGCCAGGTGATCCTGCGACCATGTCTGAAGATGTATGGGACGCGCAGATGGACGTCAACCTGAAGAGCGTCTACCTGGCCTGCCACCACGTTCTACCCATCATGGAAAAGCAAGCTGCCGGCGGATCAGTTGTATGCATCTCATCAGTTGCCGGGCTGAGATACATTGGCAAACCGCAGGTCGCGTACAATACTGCAAAGGCTGCAATCCTGCAGTTCGTCAAGGCGACCGCAGTCATTTACGCCGAGAAGGGAGTCCGACTCAACACGGTCGTTCCCGGACTCATAAACACGCCTTACACGAAGAGCTTGGCCGATCGGTTTCCGCTCCCGGGAGGGTATGGGGAGTTTTGTAAGATGAGGGAGAGACAGGTGCCGATGGGGAGGATGGGTGATGCTTGGGACGTAGCTAATGCGGCCTTGTTTCTGGTCTCTGATGAAGCAAGATACATAACGGGTCAGAAGATTGTGGTGGATGGCGGCATAACATCTTCAACCGGTCGGACTTAGATTGAGAGTTGGAATGAAGTCGTAATGTTAGAGAAAGGCCCATGTCCCGTTCATACCCCCCGTGGTTTTCCTAACTCTCCTCTAACCTTCGATAAGATTGCTTATGCTTTGTTTGTTTGCAATGCAGAAGCTGAACTCTGCCTCACATACTTTGTATGCTGTCCAACAGTAACAGGGGTCTGAGTGCCATCCTCGGCAACCTTGGAGATGCGAATAGTCGAAAACGCCATGCTACCTCCAATCTTATCCACCGTCGACACAATCTCAACCGTGTTGCCAACCCTCGCCGTGCTCAGATAGCTGATGTGCATGTCGACGCTTGCCCCCGTGCTCTCCCTCAAGTCCCACGACGCAATGGCCAGGCCGGTGGTGAAGTCGATGACTGTGGCCGACACTGCCCCGTGGAGAACTCCCCTGCTGTTGACGTGGTTTGAGTCCAGAACAAGCCGCGTCGTGACTGAGCCGCGAGTGGTGCTGATGAGTTTGACGTTTGACATGGTGAAGTTGTAAATGGGGCTCTTTTCGACGAGGCGGTCGAGGAGGCGCTGGACATGGGCGGTTCTCTCCGCCTCAGAGGTCTCTACGTCTGGGGTTTGCATACGGGTTGAGGGAGCTTCAGACATTTTGCCTCGATGGTTTTCACTCCAACAGCCGAATAATGAGTTGTCTTTCAAGAGAGGTTACTGGCTTGGTTTCTTTTCTGCCAAAGAGGAAATTTCTCAAACGGGCAATTCCCGGCCCCTTTTCAAGAATATCCTCACTTTCTCGCATATCCTCTCATGCTGATCGACTTTGCTCTTCAGACCTTCTCAAACACATCTTGCAAATAGTCAGACATATCAAGGGGAACTCCCTGCGTGCGCATGATGCAATATGCCGACGCCAAGTGGAAATGAAAGTTGGGAATGATGTACTCGGAAATGTACCGCTGTCCTGTGAAGCGAAAGTTGCCCAGCTTGGTCTCCATGATGATCTCCTCGTCCTCCTTGCCGTTGATGATGCCGGGGTTTACTCCCTCCAAGAGCTCAATGGTGCGATCAATGCGTGCGTGCAGCTCGTCAAATGTCGTCTCGTTGTCCTCAAAGGTGGGAATGTTTGGCGCACCAAGTCGCGAGACTGCGAATTTCGCCGTGTTTGAGCATGCCTGGACTCGGAACGGCAGGCTGTGTGAGGCTAGTTAGTATGAGATTCTGGGTTGTGTCTGGGGAATGTACCCTTTCATATCGGCGATGAGGCAATAAGTAAGTAGATCCTCATGCTTGACGCCCTTTTCTTCACAGAACTTGGCGCCTTTCTGAAGTAGATGCGACAGGGTCTTGAGGTATTTGATCAGCACCGGAACTGATTGTTGGTACAGGGACGTCATTATAGCCTCTTCTTTCCAAGTCGTTGGGCACGAAGTAATGGGATGCTGGACGGTGATTTGGACTTAGCAGTCCTCTCCCAGATAGCAATGAAGACTCATTTATATCACTGGCTTTCCCACGTCTTACATCTCGAACCCCGCTTCCAACGTTATGATGATTAATTACAGCTGGAACGATTGGACTCCTGCGGACTTCTGCGGACTTCTGCGGCGTTGATTTGTAAGAATGGTACGGAGTAAGCGCTTAGATCCTACATTGAGACCAACCGCCCTGAAAGTACAGTCCATCATTAACACAATCTCGCCTTCTATGGCCCGGAAAGTCAATATGCTACAGAAAGACTGCTATATACTGCTTCTGATGAGTGCCATGCCGGGAAAGTTCTTCACATCACATAGAGAATAATATCTGACATATTCGTTGAACCGGTATCACTCAGGAATCCATTTACTTAGGATTGGTTAAATTGGGCCAGCATGGCCTCTTGATGCATTTAATGCACACAAAGCGACTAGAAAAGATATTAACCGCCCTTAATGGTTACTGTGCCGAACAAGCTACGCATAATTGTACTCGTTGGGAATCCTGTGGTGGTAATACAAACACACGGCCACAAACGCTTCAATAAAACAAATATAGATGGCACCACGTTCTATATTCGTTCTGTTAAATTACAACATTAAGTGACCGTGAGAAAGCCCCCTTTTATTAATCATATTCACCTCCCAAAGACTGTCAAAGGAGCGAACGATATTCTCTTGGCCTCGTTTTCGTCACTTAAAGCTCTCAGATTGACCATTCATCCCCAACATCCAGAGTAGATCGAATCAACATGAGCGAGTATATACGCGACTAAAAGTATTGGTTCCATGCTCCCACAAATATTCTTCCCCTACAGTGCCGCAGCAGCGAGCCAGAACATTCCAAAGAAACCAGCAACAACGCCAATCTCATAGCGAGCAGCGTTTGCAACGACAACAGCCGGCTCACTCTCAGAGGGCGTCTTAGGCTCTGTTTCGCTGCTGCTGCTGTCCTCACCTCCCTTCTCGCCTTTGTCGCCCTCATCAGAATCGTCTCTATGGCCGCCTTCATGACTACTAGAGGACTCGTCACCGCCCTTATCTCCACCCTCATGGTCACCACCACTGTCACCCGTAGGAGCCGGCTGCACAGTAATGGTATGACCATCCTTGACGCAGTAACAAGAAGAAGTCTTTGTAGCCTCGCCGCCATGTCCTGCTTTCGTAGCAGTGACACACGTCGTCTCAGTGCTGTGGTCGTGGCCCTTACCATCATCACTACCAGACCCGGGCTTACAATCTTCACCACCAGGGACGCAAGTCGAGCCCTTGGCACCGACTCCATGATCTCCTGTTGGCTTTGGCGGCTTGTCAGGGTGACCGGGCTTTCCAGGTTCATCACAACCACCTCCTTCAGGAGCCGCAGTAGCGCAAGCACATACGGATGCGGCTCCAGTGATGACGTCTGGAAGCTGGCCGGAATCGCAGGCCGTTGCCACGCAAGGAATCAAGAGTTGTGAAAGACTTTCACGAGCCTCGCCTTCGCATTGACAGGCGTAGTCGTGAACATCACAACCGACCTTGGGTGCAGCAGACGTGAAGCAAGCCTGAGCGCAAGATGGGATAACAGAGCTTGCAACTGGACCGCAGCCAGCTGTCTTGCCGGCCTTGCAAGTAGTCTTATCACCACCGCCATGTCCTCCAGTCTTTGTTGGTCGTGTAGTGGTATCTTTTCCAGGACCTCCTGGTGAGCAACCGCCAGTAGGAGCAGCATGGGCGCAAGCGCAGACTGAGCTAGCGCCAGTAATGACAGCTGTTAATGAAGCCCCAGGGCACGCAGTTGCAACGCAGGGAACTAAGAGTTGAGAGAGAGACTTTTGTGCTTCCTCCTTGCATTGGCAAGCATAGTCATGAACATCACAGCCAACCTTGGGGGCAGCAGACGTGAAGCACTTCTGGGCACACTCAGGAACCGCGGAGGTGGCCACAGGACCACAGTCAGGGGCCTTGGCATCCTCACAGGTCTTAGTAGGTCCAGCAGTCTTAGTCGGAGGCTTCTTGGTGATGGTAGGCTTTGTCTTGGTGCCATGTCCCGGTTCACCACCAGTAGTTGTGCAATCACCCCATGGAACGGCTGTTGCGCAAGCGCACACTGAGCTGGCGCCCGTGATGACAGCAGGTAGAGATTCTCCGGGACAAGCAGTGACCACGCAAGGGACAAGGAGTTGAGAGAGAGACTCTTGTGCTTTTTCTTCGCACTGGCAGGCAAAGTCTTTGACATCGCAGCCGATGCTTGGAGCTGCGCTTGTGAAGCATTTCTGAGCACACTCGGGGATGGCGCTTGAAGCCACTGGAGCACAATCCTCTGTAGTTCCAGCCATGCAGGTTGGCTCTCCCGGTTTGTCTCTGGTCGATGTCTCAGTCTCTGGAGGTGCAGTGGTCTCTTCAGTACTTGTGCTGTCGTCTGAAGTATGGGGCGCTGTGGTATTGCAGGGTGTTGTTGGGTTTGCTTCAACGCACTTGCATAGACTACCAACAGCATTGAGAACCTTCAGGGCATCCTCGATACCGCAGTCGCCGATGACACAACCCTGGGCCGCGTCCTGAATAACGGCTGTGGAAGAGCATTGGCACTCGTAGTTGTCAAAGGCACACTTTGCTTTGGTAACTGCAGCGGAAGACAGGCACTTCTCGGCGCACTTGGGTACAGCGTCGACACTCTTTTGGCAAGGGTTCTTGGAGTCGCAGGATCCAGGTTCTGTGCTTGGGGCAGTAATCAACGTGGTGGGGTCTAGAGTAATGGTTATATCCGAAGTTGTGGTGCTCTCGGGGGCTGAGGTTGCCTCTTCAACTGTGGTATCCTTTGTCAAGGTCTCTTCTGAGGTAGACTCTCCTGTAGTAGTGGTATCTGGAAGTGCTTCACTTGTGGTGGTGGAATCTGGCACGGCGGTTTGGCGACATCCACAGATGGATGGTCCAGCAGCAAGGGCGCTCTGCAGCTCGCCCGGCTTGGTGCAGGCTGCGATGACACATGGCGCAGCTCTGATTTGAATCGCAGAGGAGGATGCAGGGTCACATCGGCCTGAATTGGTAAGTAAGGAAACTCGACGAGCGTCAACGGCTACTTACACGCAAGGTCAGTGGCCACGGTACAGCCGACAGCTGATCCAGCAGATGTAACACAGGGGAACTGAATTATTATTTGAGCTTAAGCCTGAGAGCCAAGAGGGCCAGGAACATACAGCACAATCTGGAAACAGAGTAGTCAGGCCCAGACAAGCTCTCTGAGCGGAAGCGAGCTGAACGAGAGCCAAAAGGCCCACCGAGCTAACGAAGGTCTTCATCCCTAATACGGGCCAAGATAGCCCTATTGTTGTACCGCGAGTATGAGTGGTCTTGGCCGAGGGTCAATGCCAACGAGAAATCTGAGCGATAAGAGAAGAGTTGGGTAGCCAAGATCTCAAATGTGAGTGGAAAAGGTGGAAGACATAGCGAGATATTATACCTGATAAGAATCTGGGCTCGAGATGGAACCTCGGCCGACTTCTAATCTTTCAACTTGTTCACATGATCCTCAAGTTGGGTTTCCTTTTTGAAAGTGTACAAGGATCGATCAAAATTATGAGCTCATGGTCAACCTTTAGAAGCTTGGATGCTTGGAGCACAAGCTTCGTCGCTGCCAAAGGTGAGCATTCAAATGACATGGCCTGGGAATCCAAACAAAGGGTCCCATGGGAGAGAGTGGTGGAGGGTGCAGCGAGACAGTAATTGGGTAGTCAACCCGGGGACTGTCCATTTCGAGACTGGACGTGGGCGAAGGGTGAATGTACGCCACATGGGACTCCTCCCTTTCCTTAAGAGCATGCAGAAATGTGATGGAGCAGGGGTTAACAGCCTTGTTTTCCGGTGAAGTGTGACCTGTAGACAAGACAACGAGACCGAAGCGGCCGTTTAGTTGGGAGCTGTGTGCAAAGATGTAGCGCAATGCAATGCTAGGTAAGCTCGACAGAGCTGTCATCTCCAAGATCCGTGCCCTACATTAGTTCAGATATCAGCAACCAGAGCCTTGCATGCGCTGATCATAGTGGAGTTCCAATCAAGCCTTGTAGGGCGGGAGCTTGGGTTCAAGCTCGATGAGTCCAAAGGACCTGTCCGCATATGATTCAATAATAGCCAGTGTGGTTACGCTTCACGTCGGCGATAGCCCAGAAGGGTTTACTAAATAATCATGTGCAAGCTTCCCCAGACTTACGAGTCCCTCGGTTAGCGCTAAGTGCGGCAAAGCCATCAGGAACAGGGGTGTCTATTGGAGAAGAAGCAGCGCTGAATACGGTGATGGCTTGACAGGGAACAACACCCGACGAGCCGTTGAGAGAGGCCGACGAAAGTGTGCGACAACCCGAGGTACAGGCTCATCAAGTTTGCCTTGAAAGGCCTTTTGGGTGATCAAGACATAGACCAGGTTGGCACGGAGGATGGTTAACGGTTGATGCAACCCACCAATTGTCGGATTGACCAATGGAAGTACGGATAAGAGTGAATTAAACAGGGATGGTGAGGTCTTGTAAAGGCTCTTTCTCCTCCCCAGTTTGGAAGCTGGGCTGCAAGTTGGAGGCGTAGCTATCGACCTCGAGTTGAAAACTGTGGCAATGCTCTTTTTATATTTACTGTTGTCTTAGCCGTGGCTGCTGCGAACATGTGCTAAGTCTTCTAACAACCCACGTCGGTCAACTATTGAAGGTAGTGATTCGGGCTGATCCTGCGCCTGGTAGTATTCTAGTTGAGCTGTTGGTTCCAAAGTTACTTTCGTAGTTCACCTCTTTGGATCTCCAAGCCTCTTCTCCAATCGCAATCCACACACTAGGATCCAGTGTGCAGTGATGAAGCTTTACCTTTGGTGACTTCCAAATCTCTAAGCACTCTACTATCCCCTTTTCAGGAGAAGAAAGGAAATAGCTGATGATTCAAGAGAGTAACGGTGTATAATGAGCCTAGCCAGAATCCTTCCCGAAGGCCCGCACAAGCTGAGTGACCATTACAAGGTAAGTAAGAGAGTTATCCTTGTACTTTTTCTTGGGAATCGTGTGAAAGTTATTTTCTAGTTATTTCAAGATCCGAGTTTAAGTCAAAATACGCAGTACGATGAAGCAATCGCTTACTCATGTCCTCCGAGTCAACTCCGAACCCCCGCATTATTGCTTTACAGTGAACAAACAAGACAGAACCAGCACAAAACAAAGCCTCCAACCCTTTCAACTCCTTCACAATGTCCCGCCCAATCCTTGATCATTTCGCCATTCTGGTATCTTTTCAGACGCTTCAAACCGTCACCGAACAACTCAAGGATTCGCTCATCGTCATTGACGGAGGCGCCCACGCAGACGGCCTCACAGTCAACAAGCTCATCCATCTCGCCGACGGCACTTATCTCGAGTTCATCGCCTTTGTCGATGGCGTTGACCCTGAAAAGAGACGAGCGCATCGCTGGGGAAACCTGGAGGAGGGCAAGATCGCCGACTGGGCGCACACCCTCTCCAGTGAGGCCGATTATGCACAGCTTCAGCAAAGGGTGGCAGACGCTGGCAAGGGAGTCACTTACAGTGACCTTGCTTCACTTCAAAGGCACCGACCTGATGGCATCCTGATGAAGTGTCTTGTGTCAGTAGCTCTCAACTCCGAGGGCGGCCGTATCTTCCCTGGCACAGTTCCCTTCTGGTGTGTTGATGAGACGGAACGCCATTTACGGTCGCCGTTCAAGGTCGAAGGCGGAGACGGCCCCCACGAGTACACCAAGCATCCCTCGCAGGCTAAAGGTATCTCTCGAGTTATTGTCTTGTTGCCAGAGAAGGACTTCTCGATATACAAGCCAGTCTACGACGCCATTCACAACACGGCTGCTGCCTCAGTGGCCGGCGGATTCTCATGGCCTTACGACCTGCCCGCTGGACCAAACCCTGGAAGCAATGAGGTGACTTTATTGCCCCTCTCAGGTGGGAGCAGTACGGCTGAGATCAAGTTGACTCTCTTGGGCACCAAGGATAGCCCCAAGTCCATCGAGCTTCTTCCTGGTCTGGTCCTAAACTTTGAGGCCGCTGCCTAGATATATCTCTTTAGATACATTCAGTTACGGTATAATGGGCTTATGATAACAAGGCTCTCAAAAGACAATAAAGTTAATATTAAGCATATTTCCGCTATTCATTCCAGAGCCCCAGCACCCAACTCCATGAAGATAATTGCAGTACTAGGAGTTCTGGTCAGAGCTCACCTGCTCATATATATGCAGCTGGATTTTAAGTCCACTGAGGTCTACTGATTGCCACGCCCTCGTAGCGTTCTCGCTCAGGCATTCTTCAACCTCCTTGCATATACACCTCAGCGGTCCCTCCAGTGGGACGTCGTCCACTTTGTAGTTTGCCTTGGGATTCTCTGGCTGGAGTGACCAACTTGCACCATCTTTACTGGCCGAAACACCAAGAGTCTCCATGACATCTAAATCAATTGGAGACAAGAGACTTGGAGCCAGGCGGCTGAGGCCCACGATTGCGTCTGTAACCTGGCAGTCACCGCACTTATCCGCCATCATGCCGCCCTCTTCGAATGTGAGCGGGAACTTGGGAATGGCTTCCACGCAAGTAGGCATCGGCATGCCGGAATGAGCGTGTGCGCAGCGCGGATGAGATCCGAACTCGGTCCGACAGACCGGACAACAGACGCGTTGGTAACTCAGATGAGTATCGCGGACCACGACGGAAATGCACTTTGTACCGAAAATGTGACCGCACGGCAGGACGCGAGCTCCGTGATGAAGATGGTCCATATTAGGATCCGCCCGATGTTGATGAGGGAATACCGTCATGGGGTCAAAGCAGATCCCGCACTGGAGATCTAGGTGATCATATCTGCTCGGGTCGCTGAGGAGAATCTTCCTGAGATTTGGCCAAAAGGCTTCGTTGGTTTTGGGGAGCTCTGGTGAAGGAGCTGGGTTCAGTAAGCTTTGGATGGACGACATGGTGTTTGTTCGTAGGAGTGGAAGATCGGGAAGAGGGAGAGAGTTGAGAGACTAGATGATGCTTTTCGTGTAGATCAGGATGAAAGGGAAGGCCTTTCAAAAGTTTGAAATGAAGTGGACGCAGTTTAAAAGTGTATCTTATTCATTTACTCTGGCGAGCTTGAATGTTTACCTGCGTTGTTCATGCACGCAATCACTGACAAAGGTCGTCCATTGTTCACACTTGTTATACACAGAGGTCGTACAGAAGAACTACAATGTAACTGAATCTCATTGTACCTTTGAACAAAGAATCACCATCAGCATCGGAGCATCAAAGTGATTAGAAACATCCGGCTATACGAGAACCAAGACAAGTGTTTGAAAGCAGCAGACGCAGAACAAAAAGGTCCATCTTTTCTCAGATTCAAAGGTGTTTATTTTGAACCTTCAGGTTGGTCAAGGCATGAAGATTCTGTTGCTGCATATCGCACTGCGATGCAGCTGAGAAGTTTACTGGATTTGGTTGATGTGCTTGCATCAGGTACAGACCGTGGGAGCTGTTGCGACTAGCTACGCAATGAGTTTCACTGCACTTTGAAAAGATTAAGAACAAGCGTGTCTGAACGACACATGTTTTGAAGCGAGATATACTTAGACATGGCAGAAGTGAATTTTGGTAGTGAAACCCCGATCTATAATACAACTTCGTCAACCCCAGTCCATCCTACAGTTCTCCAGAATACCATCACATTTCTCCCATAAATGCCTTGATCATCCTCTCTGCACGCAAGACTCGGCCCATCTGCTTTGTCCAATTCAAAACCCAACACCTACTGTCCCATGGTCTTTTTCTGTAGCAACTCGATTCGACTACCATGTGCGAGAAGATGTTCCCAGTGTTATCATTGCCCCCAAGGAGATTCCGACAAAGCTCCCTCGAGAAATCTTTAACTGTTCACCAAGAGGCACATCCAACTGGGGATTTGCGAATAGTTGGTAATCTGGAACTTGCACTAGAGCTGATCCACATCGACGAGAGAGAAGCATACATCGATTCCTGGCACTCTCTCATACGTATAGACTCAAGAAAGATACGCACGATAGATGTTTTACCCCTTAGCGAAAGGCATCTATGCTCCCCCGACCAGTTGAAAAGCTCAGCACGGCATATCCATTCACCAAGAATAATATAAGGAATACGAAATCTAGCTAAAGAGAGGATATCAGCTAAAAGCGAACCAGCCTTGCACGCAAAGCGCCTCGAGTTGGCCAACACCATTCCAAGACACCACATTCACTGCATATCCAGTTGTTTATTACACATCTCGGCGCCGATTCCCATTCCTTCGAAGCTGGGTCTCCATCTTCTCCCCATCAACAGGATGCGATATGCCATACAGGCCCCAACCCAGCCCCGTCGCTTTCGTCCACTCCCTCACGTCTTTGTCACTCATGCCATCTCCCGCCTCAATAATCTCTTTCGTCTGAGGCGAAACCATCTGCGAAATCGCCTGCCACGCATTCCCCAACGCCGAAACCCTCGTCTGCCGCGCAAAAAGCACCATCGTCGTCAAAACCAGGACGAGATGAACGCCTACCAGGCCAAGAACAATAAGAAGCCCCCTTGTCCGTGCTGGAATGAGCATCTCGGTCGAGAAAACAGCGGCGGCTGACTGGAAGAGATCAAAATCGGCCTGCCGGTCGTAGTAGGTCGTCTGGTAAAGCCTGGTCACCAAATGTCCATACGCCTTCTGTGCTCACACTCTCTACCGGATACTCAAGGTAGGTCGAATTGAGGAGAGGCACCTCGAAAATTGGTAGTCGTGGCCAAGTGCCGGATCGCTGAATCTCTTCTTGCTTCCAATGAAGCGATGACCGTCGCAGAGCGAGAGAGTCCAGGTGCCTGGGTATGGTTTCTCGAGAGTTATCGGACATCGCATAGTCTCATGAGGCCAAATCTTCGTCGCCGAGCCGCCGAGCCGCTGAGTGTTCGTATGCACCTTTCGGGCCAAGTAGCTGGGACAGGATGACTTGGTTAATTTGATGTTAGGCTCAGTGTCAACAAGGTCAGGGCCAAAGCATATAGTTCGAAAGTTGGTAACGACGGCTGGCCCTACCTAGTATTCTAGGGATGTCCTCGACTTGGCTGATGCGAACGGCAGCACCGCACGAAAAGTATCCCCGGTGTCGACGAGGCCTTTACCAGATAACCGCTCGCCAATCTTGGTTTCTGCGAAACGCCAATTCGCCGAGGGACTAGACTTGAAGTACGATGCGCCAAAGGTGCCTGTACTAGAATCGTAAGACTTGAACCAAAAGGGCACGAAGTTCGTAAGCGCCGGCGCCGCAATACCACAACTGCTAAAGTCAGATAGGAGGATGGTAGAGACGAAGGTGGAGGCCAGAGCAACAAAAAGTGCTGTCACAACAAATACCAAGTGCGCCAGACTTGGCAAGCTGTTGGCTCGGCATTGCCTCAGAGTAGCGGGGAGGATGTTATACGGGCCTGAGCTTGAAGCCCTTTCGATTGAGAAGATAGCTACATCAGGTAGCAAGGCGTCTGATGTTTCCAGTATAATTGAGGCCGCTGCAGCTGCGACGAGAGCGATCTGAAGAGTCACGGATGTGCGAATGGCAGCAGAGCAGATTGTGACGACGGTAGTTGCCCAACCGCGAAAGACGACGGCTCGCCAGAACTTTGGTACATCTCCACGCTAGATGGCAACCTCGGCGCCTCGCCAGAGAAAGATAAGGAGAGCACTGGATGTGAGGATAGTCAGGGTGCCGGCAACAAGTGTAAGTAGACCAGCAAACCCAATTCTATACCACCAACGCTGGCTCCTGGATCGTCGTTTGGGACCTGGTGGTAAGGGAGCTGGTAATTCGAGGCTCCCGATGGAGGACTCGGAGTGGCTCGGATCCAGCTCAAGACTTATTCGAGAGGCGGTCGTGTTGATACCTTGGGTTGCTTCATCCTAGCCAAGGCTCTCGAGAGCTGGTTCAGAGTCGCCGGGATCTCTTCCCAAACTCATCCGAGACGGTGTCATTTCGATGTCGTGAATTGCTCCATACAGAGCCATGACGATGATTTGCCAAGGTGAAATAGATATTCAGCGGGAAGTAAACTGTTAGACCAACAAGAGCAACTTGGCCAACCCCTTGGCAATGGTATTTATATCAGGCGGGGAACAACCTGCTCATGTTGCACAGACGGCATCTGTATCACTAAAACAGAAATAGTTGACGAGAGAGGCGAAGGTAGCAGTAGCTCATGGGCGCAGCGGTATCATGGAACGCGAGCTTGAGTTGCGCAGAGACTGCGGTCGGCTCTTCAGCAGTAATTGGTTGGCTAAGAAGGTGAGGCTCTCAACTGCAGGTGTCTGCCGAGGTCATGTGGCTGTATAATGTTGGTGAAGTCCAGGTTGCACGGAGACTGGCCGATAGTTCACAAGGCTGGACGAAATCTCAACTCCAGAGCCGGAAAGGAAAGCAGTTGGGTTAGGGGGTTCAACACGCAGCCATGATCAACAGCAAAGACAGAACGCTTCCAGAACTTCTCATGCATTTCGTCCTTTATGTTCTCGGCTCGATAATCGTGCTCAAGGAGTCAATGCGTTGCTGCGTCAACATTTCTGTGAGGTGCTCAGGATCAACGCCATGAACACATTTCGTGCCCGACGCGACTGTGGACGAATCAGCAAAGCACCATCCACTTTAGACTTAATTCCTAAAGCCTAATAATTCCATGATCCTATCTTGTGGCGACTGCGTGTGCAGTCGAATTTAGATCCCTATATTATTAATACAGAAGCGCGCGCCGGTTAGGTAAGACGGATATCCCAGGAAAATAGAGAAACCATGTAGGAAACGCGCCAATGGCCTGATTTTCGCCATTTTAACCCATTTAACGCGTCCATGTTTACTCGGCGCGCGAGCCGCTGCTGTGTCGCGCGCGCTTCCGGCCGCTGCTCGTGGCAGGATGCATCTTGTCGTTGCGCTCTCGCTTGAGCTTGTCGTCCAAGACGCGCGCTGGTCTTTGTTAGCATTGGACGAGTCTGAAATGCGCACAAGAGAGAACATACTAAGAACGTCGTATCCGAACTGAGGGTGCTCCAAGCACAGAGCCTTGAACTCGTCCTCGGCCTCGGCACGCAGGGTGTGTGAGCGCGTAGCCCAGAAGCTCGCGACGGGGGCGCGGATGGTGGTGTCGTCGTTGCTGGTGTAGGCATAGACGTAGCGAGCGTAGGCAATCTCGCCCTTGGCAGTCGAGTTGACGCAGTGGATCTTGGAGCTCGAGAGCGTCTTGAGGCCGGAGACGCCAAACTTCTCAGCGAGGGTGTAGATGCGGGCGTGCTTGAGCAGCTGGTCGCCGCTGTTGTCGACCGAGGGAATCGACAAGTCCGACTCGAGGACGCGCTGGCCGGGGAGCTTCTTGGGGAAGTATTCGCCGGTGTAGAGGTACTCGAGGAAGCTGCCGACGGTGTCGGTGTCGTAGTCGGGAAGCTCAATCTGACGCGGCTGCGAGGTGTCAACGAGGCTCAGATGACGTAGCAAGGCTGGCGCAAAGGGATTGAGCTACTCACGCTGCCGTCTTCGACAAATCTGTCGCAGATATCCTTGAAGTAGGGGCTCTGCGTCAACAGGCCTTGATGCGCAGTGAGAATTGCTTGGTCGCCTAATCCGATGAGCAGAGTGACAATGGGGCTCATCAGATAGGTGGCAAAGGTGGTTCTAGGCTCGGCAATGCCGCCATCGGCGAATGGAAGCTCATTGCCGTTGGGGTTCTCATTCCCGTCGCCCTCCTGGGCGTTTTCCTGCGTCTCGGTCATCTCGACGTCGCCGGTGGGCGTGGGATCGACCGGCTCGTCGTGGTGATCGGTGGGCATGATGGGCAAGGGATCGAAGAAAGATGGCGCTAAAAAAGAGAGTCTTTGGCAATTAGAGCCAGAGAAATCAGGAACGAGTGAAAGTCCGCGCCGAGGTTGACGAGAATTGGGGTCGGTCGCAAAGGTGACGAAAGCTGCTGGGCGTGTGTGGGTGTGCTCCGTACAAGAGAGACACGAAGCGCCTGGCGGGAAGCTTGGGGGATGCGGACGAGCAGCGCTAAGCCGAATGCAGAAACAAGCTTGTTAGCGGTGTCTTTGTGCCTTGTGCGCAAGGCATCACTTTTTCCATATCTTGTTTACCCTAGACCATCAATTTGAACTGGAGCCGCTATCGGGGTGTCCCGCCCCCACCAATCCACAACACCTTCTCAATAGGCCTTCAATCGGCAATCGACAAAAGGTCGAACTTCAAATCGGCCGATTATTCACCGATTGCATTACTTTTCTTGCTCTCAGCCCCCCTCCTCTTCCATCTTTTACATCTTCGTTTCCAATAAGGCTCAGTAAAGATGTATGGTGCAGCACAGGTACTTGTCATCTTTAAAAACCCTACGCAATAACTATGAACTAATGTGAATCATCAGCTCGATATACGGCCAACGGCCGACGAAGCTCGCGATGCCTTCAACCAAGCCTGGTCTTCCAAGAACCGACCGACTCTCCTCCCCGTCTGCGCGTCCGCTCCAGCCGATCTCCTGACTCCCTGTGCCATCTACCTCAAGCTCTCGTCAGGGTAATACGCCCAATGCCTCTAGCTGCAAATGCCGACCCTGACTCACGACTTACAGCGCAACGGCCGAATACTCATTTCTGCTCGAGAGTGCAACTGGTAGCACAGAGACTGTTGGACGGTATAGCTTTATCGGCGCCAGTAAGCTTTCTCTAGACATGTTGTGGCATCACATCTAAGTCTTGTTCAGATCCACGAAAAGTCTTGGCTTCTGGCGACGGCTACGACCATGTCGGCGACCCTCTTCGAGCCCTCGAGGCCGAGCTCTCCAAAGACCGAGTTCTTGATATCCCCTCCCTAAGACTCCCGAAACTCTCTGGCGGCGCAGTGGGCTACGTCTCGTATGACTGCATCAAGTACTTCGAGCCCAAGACCGACCGACCGCTCAAAGACAACCTCAAGATCCCCGAGGCTCTGCTCATGCTCTTCGATACCATCATCGCCCTCGACCACTTCCGCTCGACTTTGACCATCGTCACTCACATGAAGCTTCCCGAGAACCCCTCCGATGATCTCCAACCCGCCTACGACGACGCCTGCGAGACCCTGCGAAAGATGCTCCACATCATCTACCAGCCCGAGACACCGCTCCCTACCCAGACGCTCACTCCGCAATCAGACGCCGAGATGCAGTACTCTTCGAACGTCGGCCGGAAGGGCTATGAGACGTTTGTTACGGAACTGAAGAAATACATCGTCAAGGGGTAGGCAATCATCCATCATACCTTTTCTACTGCAGCTGCATCTATAACGTTGTTTGCTGATAATCGTCCTGATCTAGAGACATTATTCAAGCTGTACCATCACAGCGGTTTTCTCGCAGTACCAAGCTTCACCCCTTTAACATCTACAGGACCCTTCGCACGCTGAATCCCTCGCCTTACGTATTCTTCCTTTCGTGCGCCGACTTTCACATCGTCGGTGCTTCGCCAGAGTGTCTCATGAAGACAGACGGTTATGCACCTCTACCCTCTGACACCAGGTTTGGCTACACCGCAGCTGAGGCCCGTTCACGGCCTCGGATCGTAAATCACGCGATTGCCGGTACCATTCACCGCGGAAAGAATGCCGCTGAGGACGATGAACTCGCGGCCCAGCTTCAGGCCTCAAAGAAGGACCGCGCTGAACACGTCATGCTGGTCGATCTCGCCCGAAACGATGTCAACCGAGTCTGCCACCCAACCACAGTCAAGGTTGACCGACTGATGAGAATCGATCGATTCTCACATGTCCAGCACTTGACCTCGGAGGTGTCAGGAGTGCTGCGCCCGGAGTGCACGCGCTGGGACGCCCTTCGATCCATCTTCCCCGCCGGAACAGTGTCGGGGGCACCCAAGATCCGAGCCATGGAGTTGATTTACGACCTAGAGCAGGAGAAGCGAGGAATCTACGCCGGCGCTGCGGGATGGTTCGGCTACGATGTCGTGAGGGTGGATGACAACAGCAAGCCCGAGGACAAGATCTTTGTCGACGAAGGGCCCATGGACACTTGCATTGCCATCCGCACCATGCTTGTCAAGGATGGCGTTGCCTACATGCAGGCGGGCGGTGGTATTGTCTACGACAGTGATCCAACAGACGAGTGGATGGAGACGATGAACAAGCTGTCCGCCAACCTGCGCTGTGTGGAGCTGTCGGAGAAGTATTTTGGCGAGGGCGTAAGCGCCAAGACTGTCGAGGAGATTATTGCCGAGGAGCGGAGGAAAGGGGAAGAGGAGGTCAAGGCGGCTGGTAATTGATGAACAAGGAGTCGCTTTGGAGGATATTACCATCTGCTTTGCGGTAGAATAAAATGGGGATGGGAGGTGTAAACGGCAAAGGCTTGGGAGTTTAATTCACTCGGATCATTTGCTTGCTACTGTTTCCAAGAGCCGTGCAACGACTTATCTGTGGTGTTCACTCAGTACGGCGTTTGTTGATTCGCCTTGGCCAAGACAATGACCATGTGAACACTGAGTGAGCAGTTCATACCAGGGTCAAGTAAATGTTCCGATACGTGTGTATGCATTATTACATTGTTCTCAAGGGCCTTTGAGTGCTCAGCCGCGAATTCTTGGACAGGACTGGATATTCATCGAACACTCATCCACGGCCTCGAGTATAAAACGATAGGCTTCAGAGCCTGTCGAAACAATCTTACGAAAGCACAAACACCTTACTAACTCTACAGGACTTACCACTCCCCTCCCACCGGCTCTACAGAACTCACCTCAGTACGTGTACCCCCCTCCCCATCACCATGTCTAACCAACCAGCTCCCGAAAGCTTCTGGTCAACCATCAAACAACAAATCCACTGCAACGTCCACGGCATCCCAGGAACCCCCATCCAGCCTCAGTGTCCGATCTGCCTGGAAGACATATCCGTCACCACCTTCCCCGCGGTCCCCCATCGCCACGATCCCGAAACGGGCGTCGACGGAGCCATCGGCAGGGTTCTCGTGTGTGGCCACATGGTCTGCCAGACATGCCTCAAATCCGCACTCGACAACCAGGGCGGCCGGCCCACCTGTCCCGTGTGCCGGCTCGAGCTCTACTGCGTCAAGTGCGGCCATCACGCCGAGTCCGCCACGGTCCCCCACGCAGGCATGAATCCCGAGCGCATCGACGACTTCCCCATCACCAAGCCTGAGGGCACCATATACCAATCCTTCTGCGGCGTGTGCGCGGCCGGGCAGGACTTTCTCGAAAAGATAATCCGTAAAGATTGGCCGAAAGAGGCTGAGGACATCGAGGTCGGGTTCGTGCCCTTCTTCTACCACACGGTCGAGCGGCTCGAGCAGGAACGTCATCCCGTGTCCAAGGAGGCTGTGCTCAACGCGTTCCGCTCGATTCTAGAAGCGGAGGGCTCGATGCTGCTGCGTAAGCGTGAATGGTTTATCAACAAGCGGGCCGGACAGTATCGAGAGGCGACCCCATGGTTCCAGAAGGGAGCAGAGGAAGACAGACACATGTCCTACTGATCCGGATCGACCTGCAATGGGACGGTATGTCGCAAGGTAAGCGTCAACAGAGAGGTGAGTTGTGTAGCATGTAAGAGTAGAGAGCATACGTCAGGAGGGCGGGCTGGCGGGAATAGCGTCGGTACACGGAGACACTCGGGCCGGCCGGATATGAGCTGGATGAGACGGCATCAATTTCAGATAGACAGGTCCGTACTACGTAGAATCTCATCACCTCATCTTCCACAGTATGACAGTCCCTTTATTTTAAATTTGTTTACGCACGCGGTGCCGTCAGAGCCGTTGTTTCGCAGGCCCATGATTGTGATACGCATTCAGCCGCTACTCGTGACGATGTAAAGGCAACTAGCTTTGTCCCGTCCATTCTTTGGCAGCCAGCTGATACGGATACCGGCTCATCATGACCCCATTCCCGCAACTCAAAACCGGAATATATATGCCGACCGTTTCCTGGAAGCTCCGTAGAAAGCAGAGGGGACGAGGAGAAAAGTGGGGTGATAGCATCATCTCACCGCGCCGTGCCGGTATCCGATCGCGCCCAATCGACCCCGGCAAGTCGGCACGGCGACATCCACCTTTTCCAAACGCCTAGTTTTGGGTGCAGGCATGCATGTTTATGTTTGTCCAGGAGCAGGACATTAGTAGAGGAGGATAGAGGAAATAATCCTTCTCCCTGTCTTATCTCCTCTGTAGTATCCGCAATGTTCCCATCATTATATCCCCGAGACGCATCTTTTCGCTTCTCGGCACCGGCAACTACCCACGAGGCAGAGCCCAGGCCCCCCCCCCATCGCTCAGCTTCTAGTGGACGGCGTCCGATTCTGTCTCGGAAGTACGGCTTCGCCCTTCTGCTGGTGCCGTTTTTCCAGAGCCCATACCCAATACCCATTTTCTCTCCAGGCTAAGAATAGGTGGCGCGCGCCCCTTGGTTGTAATAACTGTGCAGCCGCATCCATAGAATACTCCCCAAGCTACATACCTACCCTTCTTCTGTCCCATCCCCCCCCCCTTTTACC